>JANHFR010006781.1:21065-31214 GCA_032468015.1 Mimophis mahfalensis | reverse complement strand
GAATTCCCCAGCCAGCGTTGCTGGCTGTGGAATTCTGGGAGTTGAAGTCCACGCATCTTCAAACAGCCAAGGTTGAGAAACACTGTCATAGAATGAGTAGAGGAAGCATGGAACCAACTTCCAGCAGAGGTAGTAGGTCAATCACCAGTAACCGAATTTAAACATGGGATAAACACACATGCATCGTCTGACAAAAATTAAAAAATAAACCAAAAATAAAAAAATAAAATAAAAAACAAAAAAAAAAAACCTGAAAGGGCAGCCTTGATGGACCACTGGGTCTTTTTCTGTGGTCAGTTACAGGGAATGTTACAGGGAAAGCAATTCTTAATTGAAGAAGAAAGCAGCTCTAGTGAGACATGGACATTTAAAGGGCTGAACCTTTTTCCTCCCCTTAATTATTCAGAGTCTGAACTTCCAGAGCAAATGTTCAGTCATCAGAAATATAAGGTACACTTTAAAGCAGGAAGCCGCCCCTCCCACCACTGCAATCTATTTGAATTGGAATGATGATTCCTAGAAGTTGAGTTCCCTTCCCATTAGCATCTTAACAACTCTAGAAAACAATAAGCAGGGCAAATAGCTCTGTAAGAAAATAAAACTGAACAACACAATATCAATTTTAAGGTGTCTTACCTTTGTCACCAATTGCTTAATAAACATCAGTAAACAGGCTCGCAGAGAAAGAATTTCTTTCTGATTAGGTCGAGGTCCATCTTAATATGAAAGACACACTATATTACATCATATACTTAAAGTCTGTGATTACTACTCATCAATTACAGTAACTCCTAATTGTTTGTGCTGCACATTAAAGACAACATTATTTCGAACACATGGAATATTTCAATCATTATGGATTTGCTTTAATCAGGTTAATATCTTAACAAAGTTCAAATCAAATGTTTAAATTAGAATGTTGTCATCCAGCGGATTGTTTCAATCGTTTTCAGTGGAAAACTGTGTGTCAGAAAAATAAAACTTATCTATATTTCCTAGGGAAAAACAATTCTGACCTCTTTTTTTCTAATTTTTGGAACAGCTCCTTGTGTCCTCTTTTGTGTTTAAACCAGGTTTATCCCCTCTTTCTTTTAATGTCACCAATCCCAGAGAACTGTCTTCTTTACTGACCAAAATATTTTTTGCTATTGAGAATTTTCCTTCTGAATACTGCAAACCACCTCCAGTATCTTGGTCATATCCCTTGGCAGCCTTGGTCATGTACCTTTACTTACAGAAGGAATACTAAGTCATGGTTTGTTGTACCTGTGCACATACCATAAGGAGAATTTTTTGTTTTATTACTATTCCACCTTTATTTTTACAAATAACTCAGGACAATGAATATGTCAAACACCCCTTCTTCCTTCTAATTTCCTGACAGCAACAACCCTGTGAGGTTCGGTTGGGCTTAATGGGGATGGCTGGTCCAGTCACCCAACTGTTGCTGTGCTAAGCCAGAAATAATATCTATATAATTCAGACTGTTTGGGTTTGCAGAACCTCCTAAGCCACAGGTGTCAAACTTGTGATGTCACGTTGCCATTACGTAACATTTTGTGATGCTTTTTCTCTGCAAAGCAGGCGTGGGTGTGGCCTGCACATGAAGCATCTGGCGCACGGGCTGCCAGTTTGGCATCCCTGTCCTAAATCAAAACCCAACTAAATGTATTATATGCTAGGCCAGAGGTGTGCAAACTGTGGCTGGAGCCATATGCGGCTCTTTCGGCCCTCTGCTGCGGCTCCCTGTCGGCTGATCCCACCACTGACTGGCCCTGACCTCCCATGCCCTCAAGTCCCCATCACTCCTCGCCTGGGCTGAGAAGGTAAGGGTGATGGTGTGGGATGGAGACTCACTCCATATTCCAGAGCAGGAGGCACCTGGGTGAGAATAAGTGATGTGAGTTGGCCAGCCCACCCACTCATACCGGTTGTTAAATTATTGGCTCTCAGTGTTTTCTTTTCTGTGGGAAACAGGTCCAAATGGCTCTTTGACTGTTTAAGTTTGCAGACCCCTGTGCTAGGCTAAAGAGTGAATCCAGGTAAGAGTTAGTAAGATATCCTGAAGGTTTACAACGACATCATTACAACAGCAAAATAATTATGAGAAGAGATAATATTTGTATTTATTTTTAACTTTGGTTTTCAACCCATTTGGATTCCTTTGAGTCAATATTAACTCCTGGCAACTGCCTAGACTAAACCCTGCAGTTTTCTTGGCAAATATTTGTGAAGTGGTTTGGCACTGCCTGCTTCCTAGGGCTGAAACTGAGTATCTGATTCAACGTTCACCCAGCTGGCTTCATGTGAGATAGAAGTCCCCTAAGTACCATACCACACTTGCTCTCTTTCACAGAAATGCAGACTACAAATTCCATGTGAATTTCTTATCCATTGTAATATTTTATGTGTATTTCCAGATTGGGGGAGGGACGGCTGCAATTAAATAAACTGTAAAAACACCTTCCTACATTTGTATAATTTATTATGTTGGACTGTTTATTCTTTACTAGGGATATGAAAAAATATATTTTTCCATGAAGGGTCACCTGAAACACCAAATATTTAATTTTTTTCATTGATTTTTTTTTTTTTTTTTTTTTGTCTGGCTGTTCCAGGCACGGTCAAAAGTTTTCTAAAAGTAAATCCACCGCATTCTGGAAAATGTTGAAACCACCTCCACAATATCTGAAACAGCGTGGTCCAGAAGGAAAACTTAACATTTGGATACTTCTTGAAACATTTTAGTATTTTAGTAGCCAACATTTAGTATATTTAGTATTCAAGAAGTATGTTTTGCATATATCTAAGTATAAGAATAATTCCATATACACATATACATATACATACATACACACACACAAATGGAATATGACGCTAGAGTTTTAAAAGAATACAGATCACCCAATATTATACACATTATATTTAAATTTCATAAATATTTAAAATGTTATGTTATTTCAGCATCTAACTTATTCACAGTTCCAAATGTTGTTGTTATCGTTGTAAAACAAGAAAATAAATACATACCTAAACCTTTAGGAGTAATTCCACTACGGTCTTGAGGATTAACTAGCCAATAGTAATACTTCAAGGTATGCATTGCCAATAGAACTGTACCAACTCGTCTAATTGCATTATATATATTTGCTATGCCAATGAATTCAGTGGACAAATAAGTGTACAACATCAATTGAACCTATATCATCCAAATTAAAAAAACAAAACAAATGAGAGTAACTAAGATTACATTTATAAGGAAAATTAAATAAAGGCAATAAAATGAGCACTCCCAAAGCTCAAGTTATACATTTATTTATCTGGAATTAATATCAATATATAGGATTTATATCATTGCATTATGTCTATACTGGGCTTATATACAAAACAGAAAAATTGGGTGTTGAGTTCAAAACCAAACAACCCACCAAAGCTCATTCTCTGATCTGCTTTCCACAGAATAAAATCTGAAACAGTTCAAGAATTCTGTTTCATTGGAGTAAAACTCAGAATATTCCAAGCCATATACTAAAATGTAAAAGTAAAAAGTTGAAATAAGATCTCTGTTTATTTTTATTTTTCACTTAAGTATTGCAAGAGGGTCGTCCACATCAGCTTGCTTCAATGAACCAAATGGCAAAATTCTTAACAAAAGGGGCAATTTCTTAAAAGAATAAGACTTATCAAAAATACTGGTACTCAATTTAGTAGTAATAAATTACTATTATTTACTTATCTGAAACAAAACACTCACACCTATGTACTTTTTTAAAGCATGAAACACCTGAAACAGCTGCTGCGTAATCAAAAGCTTCACAAGTGAAACATTTTTTTCAATTTCCATTTCCATTTATATGCCACCCTTCTCTGAAGACTCAGGGCGGCTTACAACGCACTTATAGCGATTGCCTTCATTCTTTGTATAGACCTGCTTATTAGGGCTTTCAGGCCCCCCTAAGCGGTGTTTTACAAAGTCAGCTTATTGACTTACAAAGTCAACTTATCGCCCCCAACAATCTGGGTCCTCAGTTTACCTACCTCGGATGGATGGAAGGCTGAGTCAGCCTTGAGCCTTGTGAGATTAGAACTCGCACTAATGGCAGGCAGCCGGCAGCCGAGCGCAAGCACCCAGCTCGGTGCACCACTAAAGTTCTTTTCATTAATTTATATCATTCATTTGCTCCCTGAGCCCTGGACTTCTGGTCAATTGTGTTTGAACCTTGGAGACTGCCTGACAACTGCCTGCAGATCTCCTGGCAAGGTTTTTCAATAGTGGTTTGTCACTGCCTCCTTCCTGGGGCTGAGAGAAAGTAAATGGTCCAAGGTCACTTGGGCTTTTTGCTCAAGGCAAGACTAGAACTTCTGGTCTCCTAGTTTCTGACTGCTTAACTACTACACCAAGCTAGGCCTCTTAGTTCACATTATGTTTGTCCAAAATACTGTATATCTTTTAACACAGGAGAGGGGAAATAAATCTAAATTATGGAATCCATATATCACATTAGTACTAAAAGAAAAATCAAGTCTTGTTATGCTTTGTTCAACAAATGGAATGCATCTTACCTTGGCTGGAGTATAAATCCATATTAAAGGGTTAAGGAGAATATGATCACAGAGCTGCTTCAGCAAGGGGGCTCCATTATGCAAATTGCTCAAATATTTAGCAAAGGCAAGGCAAAGGTCTAAGACGGTTCTGTTAATGTGTGCTTTGGAAGACTGTAGAAGGAAAAAGATACTTAAGAAATGATGAACACAGCCAAAATGTTAAAAAATGCAAAGGAAAAAAAATACCATTTAATATTCTTTACCTTTTCAAGACTGTATCCTATTACAAGGAAGCCCTTACAAGAAAGCATTTGTTCTTGCATAGCAACTGAGTTCTTCAGCAACTCCATAATGAAAGCCAGTAAAATAGAACTGAAAAACATATTGCATTGATGCAGCATATTAAAAATCAGCATATTTTGCGTTTGGAATAGGATTGCACATTTTTGTTGATTGATAGACACTGGATCATTCTTCTCAATTCAGCAGACTACATTATTTTTATAGTTTGAAATAAAATTACAGCAGTTGCATAATTTATCACATCTTTGCCAGGTAACCACCATCACCCTATCCCGAAGAGTGATGACTAGAATGAATATAAACACTGATGTTCCTCCTTGAAGAAATATTCAAAACTAGCAGGGAGCTTTATTATTGCATACAATACATAATCCAGTCTGTAATGTACCTATATTAAGACAAACTGGCTCTGAGAGTTTAGAGAGTGAGCCATGGTTAAAACACATTGCACTGCAAAGCAAGTCTAGAGGATCAGAATACATACAGATTGCAGACTAGAACTGAATTCTATAGATTTCTTTTTTTGTCATGAAATTTAGTTCATTTTCCAGTATTAGAGCTTTAAACCATATGGAATTAAAAATATGCAATTTAGAAAAATAATACATGCAAATATTATTTTAAGCAACTCTTTAGCCTGACAGCTAAGCAATTTAGAATGTTAGGACTATGTTTATTGTACAAAATTCAATCAAGAAATAATGCCACAAAAATGGATGGAACCAGGTACAAAAGCAGGTAACTTTGGCTAATTAAAATATTGGAGATAAACAAAAAGATTGCACTTTGCAATTACCTTAGAAAAACAAGTAGTTTAATAAAAACAATCAGCAGGATGAAGAAAAGAAGTGTCTATTATATCTAACTTTTTCATTTAGATGGTAGAAAACCATGATATCTGGATCAACATCAAATACTATAGCTTTGATTTATA
This sequence comes from Mimophis mahfalensis, assembly GCA_032468015.1. Classification (NCBI taxonomy): domain Eukaryota; kingdom Metazoa; phylum Chordata; class Lepidosauria; order Squamata; genus Mimophis; species Mimophis mahfalensis. Next base: position 25,432 of record JANHFR010006781.1, on the reverse strand, counting down.
TTTATATTCTTACTGCAGCCAAAGCAAATAATTTATGTTGCTGCATAGTTTAGTGGGTAAATTAGGTGTTCTAGTCCAGAATATGTCTCATTAAACGTATTACATGTACAATAACCAAAAGTACCAATTGCTTTTGAAAGCTACTGCATTTAAATCCTAAAAGCATTTAGAAGGCAATTGCTGCAGAACAGTTAGCATTGCCTGGAACTACACCCATTGTTCTTGACAATCCTATAGTAGTTTGTGTATATAAGGTATTTTTCTCTGATCAAGTATTGGAGTCAGGAAGATAAACTCTCCTTGGCCAGAACAAGCAGCTCTGTAAAAAATAATCCTGTATACCTTTTGACAGAAAGGAATTCATCCCTGAGGAATTTTTCATATCTCCCCCTCCCTGACTCCATAAATTACATAGCTACTGAATGATGTACACATTTGTGTAGAAGACTTAGTGTCAATAATCTGACTTCATCTCAAGGTCTTCTCTGCACAACAGATTTAACATGCTCTAACCTTGAAAATATAAATAATGTTCTCCATGCTGCAATATAATTGCATTACCTGGGGATAATTCCCACCCCCACCCAAAAAAGCTAAACATGTTCTCTTGTGTTATTTTCATCTCAGATACATTTATGTGTGCGTGGCTACCTTTTAACATGCATTTTTGTTTTCAACTTTATGATCGCAAACGTTTCCAAAATTAGTGCAATTGCTACAGAGTTATCACTTCTTTACTATTAGAATACAGTGCTTCCTCTAACATTTAGACCACCCAAAATGAAAATGCAATTTGAAGTGAGAATAAAGATACTAACCAAAGAGTTGTGTCAGGCTGATCCGAGGAATATTGCCTGTAGTCCAGCTGTGCAAACAGAGGAAATAACACCTGAACTCCTCCAATAGAATGCATTGCACTTTGGATAGAATGGGTTATGACTGCTTTCACATCCTGTAATGCCAAATTTGAACACATTAAATGTGGTTCTTCCCCCCCCCCCCCCATTGTTACTGTTAGGTTTCAATGTACCAAAAGAGTTTCAGTAAGATCTTTGCATTCATTCATTCATTTGGTTATTTGTTTATTTATTATTGAGACTTATATGCTGCCCTTCTCCCAAAGGACTCAGGCCGGCTTACAATCCGTAAAAAACACACAATAAAAAAGTTAAAACAATATTAAACCCGATTATCAATAATAAATTTACATTATAGTGCCCTGCTAAGGTCATACACATTGTGAGAGACCACAACTGTGTCTTATACAGGAACTCTAAATAAAAGTCTTTAAAATAAGGATGAGAGCAGAACTTCTATCAGACCTTAAAGCAATGGATGTGTTTAGCTTGGAGTTCCCTACAAGGGCCTGAGAGCTTATGACTGCACATCACTAATCATTCACATCTGGTCTGAAAACAGGCTATGTGTTGAAAGGATCAAGCCATAAGTCTTAAATCTTTCGGAGAATACACTAAAAGATCAAAACACACCCAGGAGGTGTGTGGGGGGGATATCAAATACATCTCCCTATGAACCGGAAGTCAGACACACCAAAATACCTGTAACATGAGGGCATGTGGTGAATGTACAAAGATAGAAGGATTGTCCTTGGGTGATGATTCTAGGCAGAGCTGTGCATCTGTAGCCCTTGGGTTGTATGTAAAGGCAATAGCATTAGACAGTTTCCCATCGTATAATAATTGTTTATGATGATCAGCAAGGAACAGATCACTTTCTCCCTTGAACTTAAAAGTTCCCTAAGAGGAAAGAGTAAAAAGAAGATAACATTTAACCAGACTGCGATTGGAATGCAACGTTTCACATGATTCAGGATGATTCCACTGTACATGCGTGAGTAAAAAGAACAATAAACAACATTTTGGAAAAGAAATTCTACATTTGTCTCTTGGCATTGTTTATTTGTTTAAAAAGGGGGGGATAAGGATAGGAGAAAATATATTTGAATATTCTTTACTGGAAAAATTGAAGAGCAAAACAATTTTGTTATGTTTCATAATTTTGTTTTGTGATGTTCAGAAGTACAGGTAGCCTTGACTTAGGACCATTCTTTCAGCTACCATTCCAAATTATAATCACATAAATGAAAGAACATACAGTATGATCCCTGCCTGAAGTTTTAGCCACTGCAGCATCCCTGCACTCATGTGAACAAAATTCAGATACGTGGCAATCTGCCTACCCTTAAACCAATCACAGGGATGCTGCAGCAGGGTTCCCCACCTATTTTCCCCTCATCTGACTCTGCTTGTCCCCACAGGACTTAGGCCTGCTTCCCATCCTGCTAGGTCCCACACCTTCCGCCCTTAATGCTTGTCAGGATTTACAACCATAATAGTCATGTTCCATAATGGCCATAAATTGAGAACTATCTGTATATGAAGTACAAAGATTTGCATTTAAAATTGAAGAATCTGACATTCTACAAATGAACCATAATCAACCCTGAGCAACGCTGTGCTCGGATTTAACTCAACAATTCATAGCTAAAACAATACACACACACACACACACACACACACACACACACAAAATGTCAAGCCATCAAGCCATGGTTTATAATGCTTGAACTCTATCCTTGGAGCTTAGCTGAGGGACAAGGAGGTCAAATCCTTCATCTCTGAGTTTACAAGCAGTTTAAATTAGTAATATTTTACTATTATATTCTGTATAAAATAAACGGAAATCAAAATATTTTTAAAATCCACTCATCACTTAACAGGGAGGCTGCAATATTTTTAAAATCAATCCGGCATAAAATTAAAGTTTTGTCAGTTCCACCAAAATCCTGTTAGGACTATACATACTTTGTATCCTAGACCAAGTTGATAAATCGCAAAGATCTGAGCAGCATTAAGAGCTTCACTGAAAAGATAAACAGCTGTCATCTGGCCACAGAACACTCGATTGGCATCTGCTGTTTCTGAAGAGCCCAGGAAACATTTGTCAAAAGTCTAAGAAAGTAAACAAAAATAAATCCAGTCAATGTTAGTTTAATTTGTTTTTGAAAGTGAAGACTATATACATGATAAAATATCTTCCATTCTTTTTTCTTTTCTTTTCTTTTCTTTTTTGGTTATATATGTATTTGGGATGAGTAAAGTAGTTCAGTCACTGGAGTTGTGGACATAGCTTCCCTAAAATCAGCTTTAATGAAGTCGGAATTTCATTTTTTATTCTTTTTTAGGGATGAGGGTTTTTTTCTTATTTATGATATTTTCTTAGGTAGCATTTTACTCCAAGTGGTATGGTAGTGATTGTGATGCTTTTATATGGATTGTTTTTACAATGATCAGAGTAGAGATGTGAGTAAATTATTTCTTATCCAAATTTATTTACTTAGTTGGTAGGACTATTTTTACAAATTCATTCATTCATTCATTCATTCATTCATTCATTCATTCATTCATTCATTCATTCTCCAAGTGTCACAGATTGGCCAAAGAGAAGATATGAAACTTTTATCCTACATTTCATCTATAAATATTGCTAAATATATTTAAAAGTTCAGTTACAACTGAAGTGATGCATATGACAAACTAAGGAAATAAATGTAAATAAGAAAACAATTATGTATTTTTTCTGTTCATTGCTTTTTTAAAAATTTATTTATTTATTTGTTTGTTTGTTTGTTTGTTTGTTTATTTATTTATTTCAGTGCTGTATATATTGCTCACATTACTACTCTGGTCAATGTAAAAATTGTCCATACAACATACAAAATAGAGTTCTTTATTAAAACATTATAGTCACCATCATACCACCCGGAATAAAAGGTTGCCGAGGAAAATATATAAAAAGAAACAATGGTATTCCAGTTACCCACTCCAGTTAGACCAACCACCAAAGTAAAATTGTTTTCACAACATTAAGAGTAAGGCCCCAAGTGACTAAGATATTCAAAGCATTGAGATCACCTCTGAGAAAGCTTGCCACCAAAAATGTCTGCCTTCTAAGCCACGAGCTCCCTCATCTCTGACAGGATTGACTTGAATTCTTTAAGACAATGTAGTGTTGCATCTGCTCTAAAGTGTTCATCATAAGCACCATTATGAACTGGGCTCTGAAGCCTTTAACAACCAGTACAACTACTGAAAAATTTGTTGTTGTTAGTTGCGGAGTCATGTCCGACCCATTGCGACCCCATGTACAATGTTCCTCCAGGCCTTCCTGTCCTCTACCATCCCCCAAAGTCCATTTAAGCTCACACCGACTGCTTCAGTGACTTCATCCAGCCACCTCATTCTCTGTCATCCCATTCTTCTTTTGCCTTCAATCTTTCCCAGCATTAGGCTCTTCTCAAGTGAGTCCTTTCTTCTCATTTGGTGGCCAAAGTATTTAAGTTTCAT
>JANHFR010006773.1:572826-590405 GCA_032468015.1 Mimophis mahfalensis | reverse complement strand
GGGCGGTGGGGAGCTGAAGCCGGCAGGAGGTGCTCCCGCAAGTACCCTGGGCCATTGCCATATAGGGCTTTGTAGATAATAACCAGGACCTTGAAGCGCACCCGGAAAGCAACCGGCAACCAGTGCAGCTCGCGTAAAAGCGGTGTAACATGGGAGCATTGCGATGCCCCCATCACCGCCCGCGCGGCCGCATTCTGGGCCAGCTGCAACCTCCGGATGCACCCCAAGAATAGAATTTTTTATTGGCCAAGGGTGATTAGACACACAAGGAATTTGTTTCTGGTGCGTAAGCTCTCGATGTACATACAACAGCAGTGATAAGCAACTAAGTTATAGTCATAAGAAGATAGGTAATAGTGAAGATTAGAATAATGATAGTAATACTCCCTTTATATATAGTTTGACAGTGTTGTGGGAATTAGTTGTTTAGCAGAGTGATGGCATGGGGGAAAATGCTGTCCTTGTGTCCTGTCATTCTGATGTGCAGTACCCTCATTTTGAGGGTAAAAGTTGAAACTGTTTATGTCCAGGATGTGAGGGGTCTGTAGATATTTTCACAGCCCTCTTTCTGGCTCTTGCAGTATAAACGTCCTCAACGGAAGGCAGATTGGTAGTAATTGTTTTTTTCTGCAGTTCTACTTATCTGTCGAAGTCTGTGTTTGTCTTGATTAATATGGCACATATTCAAAACTAATGCAATTAATTGTATTGCAAGGATCCATTAATACTTTTAGGGAGCATATAGTGATTTCTGCTTTCCATTGTACATAGAAGCTTTCAGTTACAAAGCAGTAGTTCATATGAAGGTTGCAAGCTGATGCTCTAGGCTCCTACAAATTGAAGATAATTAGATTTTAAAATATACAGTGTGGATTATTCATTCATACCTTTTGTTTCCTGTGAATACTTTTTTGAACTTAAAAGAACCTCTAGAAGAATATCTGTTATTCTAGAGCTGTATCAAATAGCGATCTTGCTCTCTCTCCCTGTAATCCTGTCCTAACCGTAGCTCGCTCTTTAATCACATAACATGTTAATAAACCTGATTAGAATCCATTTAAATCACATGAAGTAATCACTTCCTTTTTGACTGACATTAACACCACTGCTTATTACAGAAATGTTGGTATAAAGCATACTTAAAAATGGATCTGTACACTTCTAAAATTGGATGTTGTTCCTCCATGAAAATGACACTAACAGATGAAACAGTTAACTTAGACGTATAGGAATTCCAGTTTCAATTGCTGAGATATGAGATATTTTGCTTTCTTTCTTCTTTAGGTTGGGGCTGCTTTAAGACCAGCTTTCTCCCAGGATACCCCTTCAGATATAACCGCAAAAGCTTGCCAGGTACAGAGAAAAGCATTACTGCAATTTCAAAAATTCAGAACACAATATATGGAAATGAGAGAGAAATGAACAGCAAATTTGACATGTAACTCTAATAATGTATTGTGTAAATATTGTTTCTTAGAACATTATACTGAGAAAGCAACCCATCTCTTTAAGTTTTCTGATCATCTGTATCATCATGCTATTTAACTACCTTTGAAGGTTTTTCAGATATATGCATAGGGATTTTCCCATTTTGGTGTGAAGGGTATTCTTTCTGCTTTTTCCAAAGGCAGGGGATAATTCTTTGTATTAATCTCTCCTAGAAAATGCATTCTCATTTCTTTTGTTTCAGCCTTTCTGTCTTTGGCTGAGATGAGATTTGAACTGATGTGTTATCGGATCCATGCTTTCATTGATTTTTAGGTATGCAGTGCTTGGATTGGAAGTGGCGTAGTAAGTGACCTCAATGACCTCCGTCGTGTTCACAACCTTCTTGTCTCCTCTTTGGACAAAGTACAAACAGGAAAAGGGTCTTCCAGCCAGCTGTATAGGGAGAGTGCCACTACGATGGAAAAACTGGCAGTACTCAAAGCCTGGGCAGAGGTAAATGTTTAGCAATTACCATCTAGCAATTAGTTATTCTAGCTTTCCTGTGGAATGAAGGATGCATTCAGTGCAAATACTCTGTAGTTCCCTGCTGTACCTCTCTTGATTTCATAGCATAGAAATGCAGCCAAAATTAGCTAATTAACAAAATCACACTTGCTTGCTCCTATTGCAAGCAACATTTAATTTTTTTTAAAAGGTTTTAAGCATAAAGCAATTACTTGAGTGATACTTGGAAGATATTCAGCCTAGCTGAGTACTTCGACTGGCAGAATGGGGGAGGAAGAAATCACCATTAGTTCTCTTCTTTTTAGCAGTAGTCAGTTCCAAATCTGAGTCTGTTCCACAGGGTCGGGTAACACTCTGAAATAGTGACAGTGGCATTTGATGTTGCAGAGAAAGAACAATTATTGCTTACAGTTGTGGCCATTGTGATCCACACATAGGTTCTGTGTTAGCTGCCTCAATTTAAAAGCTTCTGCGTCTCTTCTAATTTGCTTCAACGGGAGGTACCAGCTTCATCTTCTATATCTCCAGATGTCCAGCTGGTCAATGATTAGTCTCCAATGTGACATTACATTAGGGATCAATATTTCTCAAGGCAGAAATGTCAGTTATGTCAACAATCAACAAGTAGCCTAGCTGTACAGCTCAAAACTGCATGGCCAAAACACCATTACAATGTAGAAAATGTGGTGAAAATAACTTTCAGGTTTAAGCTGCGTAAACTGTTACGTTGACAGAGGAAAACAAGCTACTATAACGTCAACATGTCTCACGTTGTTAGAGTTGATATGGCTTCTAGTTTCCAGCTTGTCTATCTCGACCAGAGTAGGTTTGCGCCTTCTAGCTATCTGGCATGTACTTCCAGGAACAGCAGATATTTTGAAATAGCTCAGTCTTTTCTCAAGATACCATCTTTTGTGCAAAGTTTGCTCCCATTACTGGAATTGTGATAGGCACTACAGATAGGTCTAATCCAGAGAATAGTAAGATCACCCTAACTGATAACTTGCATGTTGGTGCAGTTCCCTAGAACCTACTGACTATATGTCACTTTGTGCCTTCCTTTATAGCAGCTATGCACACTTTTATGGTAGAATGAGGCAATGTATTGGCTGGCTTCTTGAGGCACTGGCAGTGACAACGCACAAATGGAAACGTCATGCTTTAGTCCTAGCCATCTGCTTCTCTTACTGGGGTACCCTAATGATACGACACATAACAGTGCATAATCTATAATAAGCTCTGCACCATCTGTGTCAACAATTATTATTCCCCGTTTCAGCAGAAGTGGCTTTGGTTATTAATCTTTAGAAAATAAGTTCTAGCTCCAGTGTCTCCAAAGTTTCTTGTATTTATTTCCTCTGTTTTTATGGATTCTGTGGATGTCACCAGAATCATTCAGGGCCGATCTCACACTATTCTGTAGATACTGCAAGGTCATCAGGAGGCCGTTAATTTTTTCCATTGCCAGTTCGGTCTAGTGGTTAAGGCACCAGGCTAGAAAATGGAAACCATGAATTCTAGTCCTATCTTAACCACGAAAGCCAGCCAAGAGACTTTGAATCAGTCACACTGTCTCTCAGCCCAGCTCACCTCACAGGGTTGTTGTTGGGGGGGGGGGAGGAAGGTGTGTTGCATATGTTCTCTTCCTTGAGTTATTTGTACAAATAGTAAAGGTTGGATACAAATAAATAAATAAATTACTCCCCAGGAAAATATGTGTCTTCCATCTAGACCAGATCTGAACACCACAATTTGACCATTTAGATGGGACTACTGTCAAATGTATGAATGAAGTTATGGTATTTCGGCTAAATATCAATTCTGTGGCAATTTCAATACCCCTAAAGGACAGCTTTACTGTCTTTTCTCCATCCAGTTATAAAACAGTTTTGAAAAAGCTTTATCCAATTTGTTTTCCCACAGTGTATCTCCTCTGCTTAAACATTCTATCCAGTATTATCCATGTTGTTATTACTTGTTAGTCTCCAGAATATGCTTTTTTTTTTCATTTTCCAACATGGCATAGCAGAGTTTAGCACAACATTTTGTCTATGTCCTTCATTCAGAGGGGCCCTATTTGACCTTTTCCATAAGAACGAGATTGTTGTTTATGCAGAGATATATATATATTTTTTTGGCCCAAAGACAAGTTTGAATTTGTGCCATGTTTTTTTCAAATCCTGTTGAGATGTCCTTCCCAGACTCTCGATCCTGAATGGACTATATGGCATCTTGTGTTCCTTAGAACTTATAGCCCCTATAAGGTGGTCACTTGCATAATTTAGTCGTAGGAAAAGTACTTCATTTTATTTCTAACATTTTGCTAAATGACTCACAGTCACTGCCAGACTTCATTATGATCTAACTAATATCCATATTCTGTTGTTCAGAGTTGTTTGAGGAGGATAGTAGATTTTAAACGGTTTGGTAAAAGTATAGTGTTGCCTAATATCTGTCTTCCCCTTTCTGATTGAAATCACCCATGCTTATCAGCACTATTCATTGGATACACAGCTTCCGAAAGCTAGCCTATGTTCTGTATTGCACACTTCACTTCCCCATATTATATTATATTAACATGCTAATCACCTGTACTGTATGTGTTATAGAGATTGCAATGAAGAATTGGTTACTGATTTTTTTCAGTTAAGTCTGGTCCTGTAAATATCCAGTCTGCTGTCCTCTATACTTAGGTTTGAATTTAGTTTATCTTCATGCTGATCCTTTGAAATTTGATCCCCCATTGGTGTTCTTGAGAATTAAGAAAAAAGACAGACAGCGGTGGCAGGGGAGAGTCCTGCTTTTCTATAAAGTGTGTTATGGTATAATGTAGAGATCCTACCAAAATCCTAAGCTCCTTTAGGATTTTCTCTTACACATTTTCATTTAAAATTTCTAATACAGCTATTTTGAAAGTTGTTTTTTTTTAACTACATGGTTGCGGAGCCTTTAAATTAAACTGAAAAATCCTGCCATAATGCTTTAAGCCCTTGTATATTTCCTAAGAAATGTTAAAGTTGTTCATTTCTTGTGCAAATAAAGCACAATAATTGGGAGTTAGCGAGATAAGGTATGCAAAGTTTTTAAATGAAATACATTGCAGGTACAGACTTGCTGACTGATCTTAGGTAACATTCTTATCTGAGCCTTGCTTCTCTGAATGCAAAACAGTCAAGAAAATAATGAGCTATTTTCCTGGATTGTGGTGAGGACGAACATCGGAGGACTTGTAATTTGTCAGATGAAAAATGTAATTACTAAATATTTTCTGTTAGTCAATTGTATTTAGACACTTTCTTTACAGTATACAGCATAATGGTACTAGTAAAACTAATTCAGATCACCACCTAAATTCTCTTTTTAAAGTTTTTTTAAAGTTATCAGAATTCAGCATGTACTCTATTTAATGATATGCAAGACATATTTTATATTCTCTACACACTTAGTAATAAGTTGCCTGTGCTTTACCTAAAGGTATATGTTGTTGCTATGAAGATTAAAAAAGAAGCAGAAACCAAACCAAAGAAAGCAGCAAAAAATGGAGGAGATGATGACGATGACGATTATGGTGCAGTAGATGAGCTGCCCCCAGATAGTCTGATAACCCTTGTTCAACCAGAGCTGCCCACTCTTAGCCGTCTCTGGTTAGCTGCCCTCAAAGACTATGCCCTTTTGACATTACCAGCTGAATTTGCAAGTCAGCTTCCTCCAGACGGTAAGGCATACATTTTATTCAGAATCCAGTGGCAAAGGTAAAAAGCAGAAAACTCAGTCTTATCAATTCACTTGCTCTGCTGTTCTTTTTGATATGACAGATCATTGCAAAAATTGTAAGGGTGCAGTTACTTTTGGTCAAAAGCATTTGGGCAGAGAAAGAAGGTGCAAAAAACATATTATTCCTAATTCCTTATAAACTGCCATTTATAAGTTAGTTGACAAACCTTCTCGCACTTGCATGTATCAGCAGCATTTTTATCTCATCTGCCATTTAAATACAGTGCTTTGAAATTCATTGTAAGCATGCCTTAATCTTCAAGTCCTCCTGCATGAAGCAGTTTGGTAAACATTAGTGATACCAATAGTTCAATGTTTCTGATAATTTGACAGTCATTATGATATATACTGGAATCATATTAAGCAGCCATGTCATGAATTCTGTCTTTATATAAGCTACAGATATTTGTGTTACATCACTAATGTGCCCAGATGTATTAGGAGCAATCCAAAAATGCTTACATTTATAACGGTTCTGTTCCAATGTAAAGGATGGATATCTGGATATCAAGCCATTTCTTAATTAGAGCCTTTGATCATCTACTTCTTGCTACAAGACTTCTTCTCACCGCACTTGTTTTTGTAATGTACTTGTATTTGCTTCCTTTTTTGCCTTGCTTAGTCACAGTGGAACTTGCTAGGTTGTGGGGCTTCATCTGGCTTTTTTTATTGTGCTTAGCCTTTTTCTTTGGGGCAGCTCATTGACCCTCATTTGTGCCTCATGGCTCATCCCAGTTTCTTCATTCCAACTCAGTCTCTCACAATGTCAGTTAAAGGAAGTGCTTGATTTTTCTGCTGGTTGCTTGCAAACTACTTAGCAGCCAGAGCAAGCTTGAGAGGTCCGTGAACAACCATCCACTGTTGCAATTGAGAATTTGGCGCCATCAGCCTGCAGGTAACAGTTGCAGCCATTGGCTCCACTCAATGCTACTGGTAGTATCGTTTATAGATGGCTCACAGTTAACACTGTTGGACTCTGGTGCTGTCCACGGTCATTTTGAGGAAACTGGAGAGCCAGTTTCTAATAAGCTGCCCAGAGTTCTTTGGGAGTTGGGCAGCCTAGAAATCAAATAAATTAAAACAAACAAGCAAACAAACAAACAATGGATTGCGATTGTGGCAGCACTACACAAGCCAGCATGAGCCACGTGGGGTGAAAAGGCAAGGCACTCCATTAGCAACCAAACAAGATACTTTTGAGGAGAAAGCTGCCACAAAAAAGCTATTTGGAACTTTGTATCTGGACTGACTCAGTGAAAATATTTATACATATGCTGAAATCTCTGATTGTCTAAAGTGGGTGTGTGAACCACACAGGAGAGGGAACCCACCTGTATTGTGAAGATTCCTTTGATTTTGGCATGAGTCAACAGAACTCTGTAGATTTTTTGACAACAATGTGATACTGTAGTGAATTTCCACTGCTGCCTTCGAGGGTATTTTTTCTTTTATAGCTTTTGTTAGCTTATAAACCTGATATTCATAACTATCTCCCATCCAAGAACCAAGGAGGTCCAGTTCTGTTTGTCTTCTAGGTCAAGACAAGAGGGATCAGGCATATCTGTGTCTTGAGGGATAAATTACAAATATGTATTAAAATGATACTATAATTGTTATTGTCTTTATCCCTTATTAAAATGCATTGTAATTCTTTAACAGGTGGAGCATTTTACACTCCTGAGACTATTGATACAGCTAGACTACATTATCGGAATTCATGGACCCCAATTTTACATGCAGTTGCACTATGGCTAAACAGTACAGGGTTTAATGCCTGTGAAACAACAGAAGATGCCTCAGCAGCAACACCTCCACAAAAGCATGCCACATCCATTATGTTAAACCCAGCGTCAGAAACTCCACCTTCCACCAAAACTTTGCAAGAAATAAATAAAGACAGAATGCATTTGATTTTAGGTAATGCTTTTCAGTCTAATACAGAAGTCTGTACAGCTTACAATCACAATTGAGCCCAAAATTTATATTGCTAAGTGAGAAATTTGTTAAGTGAGTTTTACCCCATTTTATGACTTACCTTGCCACATTTGTTAAGTGAATCACTGCAGTTCTCGAATTAGTAACCCAGTTGTTAAGTGAAGCTGGTTTCCCCATTGACTTTGCTTGTCAGAAGTTTGCAAAAGGGGATCACATGATCCCGGGTGCTGCAACTGTCATAAATGTGAGTCAGTTGTCAAGCATCCAAATGCAAATCATGTGACCATGGTGATGCGGCAACAGTTCTAAATGTGAACAATGATCATAAGTCACTTTTTTCAGTGTCGTCGTAACTTCAGTCACTAAGTGAATTGTTGTAAGTTGAGAACTACCTGTAGTGTATCTGTTGTTTTATCACACATTACCAAATAACAGGATTATTATTTTTATGTTTATTTCAGTACTAGAACAGAACCATTCTAGTTTCAAGAACGCCCAGATCTTTCTTTGTAGTGTGTGAAAACACTGGCTTACTGAAACTAAAAGCTCAAAATTTAATATACAGCTTTTGCATGTAAAAACTGTTAGAACCTGTACTTCATCTGTGCCTTAAAGATACTACTTCATCTGTGCCTGCAAAGATACTACTTCACTACTTATAAACCTAAAGTAATCTGCTCCCTAGGTGTTAGCATACAGTTTCTATGTTCTCCTCGACCAGAAGAGCCTGTCGAACATGTTATGTCCTGTTTGCAAGCAGTGCACACTCTGCTTGATTCCTCTTGTGCTAGAACCCATATTGCCGAAGATCAGGTATGTTGCAGACAAATGTAGTCCATTAAGCATGCAGAAAATTGAACAGATTATTTGAAAATGAAATTAAAGGAAAATGTAATTTTCATGGACTGGAAACGCTTAGTGGATGTCTTCCCTTATTGCTCTTATTAACAGCTGTTAAGAAAAAGTGTAATCAAATAAGTCATTATTTTGGACCTCCAACAATAAAACGCTAACCAAGACATTTAAATAAAAAACCCAATGAAAAGTAATGGTTAAAGATAAATGAGTTAAATCAAAGCATACGTATACTATTTCCACAGCAAGGAAAAGCAGAGGTTGATTCTTGATTGTTTTATCCAAAGAAGAGAACATATTTTCTTTCTATTTGGAAATTGCATCCGGATTTTGTGCTTGCAATGGGAAAAAAATGAAACTTTGATTTTGTTTTTGTGGATTAGATAGGTTTGTTGCTACCGAAATGGCTAGTATGTACTGTTGTATAAAGTTGAGGTTGCAATGTTGTTACAGTATCTTCTGTGCTGAAGAGAGTTGGAGTGCCTTTTTATTTCTTTTTCCCCCTTTACTCGATATTTTCTTCTTCCTTCCCCCCAGTTTTCTATTACTTTTTAAAATTTCTCTTTGTATTTTATACTTTGATAAATGAATAAAAATGTATTTTTAAAAATGGGACGGAATTTTGCAAATATCATTTTTTGAAACACTGCTTACAATTAATTTTTTAAAGCTACTTGGTGTCGAACTTCTCAGTGTGCTCCATCGACTCTTGTTGACCTGCAATCCTCCTTCAGTTCAACTCTTAGTTACAGAAGTTGTGCAACAGATTATAAGAGCTGCTCAAGATCATTTACAAGAAAAAAGAAATACATTGAGTAAGAAAAACCTGGTGTTTTTTTTTCATGTTACAGATGTTCAGATTAAAGAAATAATAAAACAGGCTATGTAAAACTATCTTCTTGACTCATGTTTTGGCTTAACTGACCAGTGTCTGCCCTGGTCCTGGATGTTCATTTTTGAATTTACAAAATATTTAAAATACGTCCAGGTACATATGCAGGATTAAAAAGAAATATCTTTAATAAAATAATTTTTGCTCTGAAGACCTGTGTTATGCTTTTATGTATGACATTTTAAATTTATTTGGACTTGTGTATGTCCGCTAATTAAAATATAGATTTAATAGCATCTATACATAAGTTCAGATTTAAAATAAAAGAAAAGAGCAGAAAGTAAGAAATTTAAAAAAGAAAAAAACCCAGAGCACTGACTGTTTATTTGGAATTCTAAGGGAAGTTGTTCATGAGAAGATTTGATGTCTTCTCATAATTTTTGTACCCTATGTTTTTAACTTCATCATTATGAGGTGAATTACTATGAAAAATATAAGAGAAACAGTTTAAAATTTTGAAAACATTTTTTATTGTCCTTTTTGGTCAGAGAATAAAATAAATCTATCACGTTTAACTTTATATGTGCAGGTTTGTGTGTATTTTTTTCTTTATTTGCTTGTTTTTTTTTAATTTGTAGGGGAAATAAGAATAAAAAGCTTTTCTTAGTGGAATAATTTGATATGCATTGATGCAATTTATGATAGAAGCGAAGCAAAAAAAGGGTGGGTTGTGCAGTGTTTATCTCTTGCTGATTTAATAGGGGATGTATTAATGCCATCTCATTTTTTTGTTTCAATAGTAGCATATATTTCTGTGATATCTCACGCTGCTTTTACTAGTTTCTATAAAAAAATAGAAAAGAAATGCAATCTGTAAGCCTTTGACTACTAATGAGTTTCAGTTGATTGCTTCATTTAAACTTCAGGTTTTAACATGTACATTCGGTAGCATTTTCTAAAATGTCTTCCATAAAATTCATATTATTATATTATTACTCCATTTTTTTGTCTTTTTTAGATGAAGAAGATGCGAAAGAAAAAGACAGTAGCTGTGGGCTGGGTGAAGGAGGAGACACCGGTGGTCTTGTGCCAGGAAAATCTCTTGTATTTGCTGCTATGGAACTGCTAATGTTTATCCTTGTGCGACACATGCCACATCTGAGCACAAAAATGTCAGATTCTCCAAGTCATTCTTTCAGCAGAATCCAGCTCCCAGAAGAAAGTGCTCGTCTTGTAGCTGCCACCATTGCCATCCTGTCTGATCTACCCACTCTTTGTTCCCCAGCTGGTAGTATAATGGATCTTTCTTAAAATTTAATCAGTGGGTTCCACAAAATGTTAATTTAAAAAAACCCGCATTTAAACAAAGCAGAGTGCATGGAGAGTATTTCAGGAGGCAGCGGGGGTTCAGGAAGTGGTGCATGTGACACTTAATAATGGACAGAACGTTCCTTGGTGATAGAGTGGACAAAAACAAGCATAAAAATCTAACATCGATTTTAAATGTGTTTTATTCTTCCTCTATAGGCTTTTGAGACATTTGAGCAGGCTTAAGTTTGTCTTTTCTTTTTTAAGAGTGCCTAAATTCCTTAATTTCAGTTCTGGCATCTCCTTTTCTTTAGAACAATCTTTGTTACACCTTAAAAAAGGAGGCATTAACTACATTCACCTCCTACCACTACTTCTCCATGGCATATCTTTCTTGTGGATTTTTTTTTTGCCATGTGTCTACTTTCCTGTATTTCTTCATTGGTTAATATATAATAGGACTAATCAATGATCCGAATTGGTCTGTGTAAGCGCATGCATAATCACATTAGTTAGCACTTCCCTAAATCAAACACATCTTTCCAGCATTCTTGCATAATCTCAGACAGAAGATGTAATTTCTTTAAGGAGGTGCTGACAAGTGTACCAATGTACCTTTGAAATCACTCTGGATAGGATGGCACTGCCTCAGATGGACTCAGTGTACAGTATGGAGGTTCTCCTGGACCCACATCTCCTGCTTGAAGAGAGCAGATGACAGCTATGGCCAGAGCCTTTTTACAATTCCATATTGTATGCCAGTTGCGCCTGTGCCTGGACCTTTACAGTCACTCATGCCCTGGTCGGGAGTTGGGCGCCACATAAATATGAACGAAATAAATAAGTAAATAAATAAGGAAAGAAAGAAAGAAAGAAAGAAAGAAAGAAAGAAAGAAAGAAAGAAAGAAAGAAAGAAAGAAAGAAAGAAAGAAAGCTGAAAGTATTTGATGTTTTGTTTCATGTTTTAGGATCTATGACTATATTGCCCACTATCCTCTTTCTAATAATCCAAGTGTTGAAAGATACCGCTGTAAAAACTGTGGGAAATCAGGTCCTGCCGCCAGTCAGTGCAGCACTTCAAGGACTGAAAAACATAGTAAGCCTTCCAATGACCATGAATGAGAATATTCATAAACAGTGGACAAATCTTATCCGCAGCACCCTAGCCTCAATCTTGGAATACTCCCAGCCAGGTAATTTTCATGCTATCATTGGAGCTCTTTTGTAAAAAGAAGCAAAGCTAACTGGTTTGCATTGGGAAATGAATCTGGTACAATTATGTCACTATACCACGTGTTTTGGATCAAAGGTCTTCAAACTTGAAGCTTTAAGACTTATGGACTTCAGCTCCCAGAATTCTTCTAGTCATGTTAGCTCAGGAATTCTGGGAGTTAAAGTCCACATGCCTTAAACTTGCCGACTTTGAAGACCCTTGTTTTAGATTTATAGAAAAAGGTATGGAAATCAAGGCGAATAGTATTGTATTCCCATTTCTGATAGAACAGAGTTCAGAATCTTCCTTCATGCCTACGGTGTTTCATTTTTCCAAATATGCTGAAGGAATTCACATGTACAGGAAATTCTACTTTTTATTAGGTGAAAGTGATTAATTGGACAAATGAATCAAATTCAGCAAGTATTGTAAAATGTCACTTTTAGGAATTCATATAGTTCAGTTCATTCAAGGTTGATTTTTCACAAAGTTAACGAAATATGCTCTTAACTGTCTTAGGACCACTTTCATTTCCATTGTACCATTATTATTTAATCACAAAAATATATTTGGATACGTTTTAAGGATAGAATCCTTAAAAGATTATGTTATTTTTGAAATCAAGAACATTGCATATTGATTAGCATCTTCATTCTTGAAAATAGCAATTATATTTCCCTGTTCCAAACTCTATTTGGCATAAGTTTTCAGCATCTTTTTTGTTTTCTCCCCCACCAGAACCCTCCAAGCTTACTTTAGATGAAGTAAGTATGCTTACTGCCATTACACTCTTCCTTTGGTCTGCAAGCACTGAAATAATTGGAGTGCAAGCATTACAAAATGGCTGCATTAACAGATTTAAAACAGCACTGAATTCATCTGATCCTTGGGTGAGTAAGTCATTTAGCTTTTATCTGTTTATATATTATTTTACATATATAGTTATTGTCAGAACCATATCGTGATCAGATTGTTCTCTGTTGGCCTTGAATTATTTGCAGCTGCTTCCCAGAGTACCTACAGTGGTTCTCAACCTTCCTAGTGCTGCGACCCTTTAAGGCTGGCTGGCTGGCTGGCCAGCCGGCCCTACTGCGCATGTGCAGGGCTGGCTAGCCACAAGGGACGCCAAGAGCAGTGCAGGCAGGCGGGTGGCCAGGCAGCAGTGGCAGGATTCTCCAGTCTGGCTCACCTTTTGCGCCGCTCCCGCCAGCGCTGGACAAGACAGGCTGGGCAGGCCCAAAGACGAAGGGCAGGAGCAGCACAGAAGGAGATGGACAGAGGAGCAGTGTCTCGGTTCCTAAGACCATTGGAAATATGTGTTTTCTGATGGTCTTAGGCAACCCCTGTGAAAGGGTCGTTTGACCCCCAAAGGGGTCATGACCTACAGGTTGAGAACCCCTGACCTACAGGATTTGATCACTCTTCAGAAACAAATACAGGTTCGTTCTGGAGCTAACTGGTTCTAATAGATGCTAATACTGGACCCTGTTAGTTCCAGAAGGAACCTGTTTTGAAGCTCGGTTGGTCTTGAATTTGCATGGTTTGACTGAGACCTTAGCTGCTGCCTAGAATAAAATAAAATAAAACAATAAAACAAAGCAAACTAAAAAAAAAAGATTTCTGGTATATGGTTCGTTAACTTGACATACTTACCCTAAAAATTAAAACTGAATTTTATTTTTTATAATTTAATAAAATTAGATACGGGAGGACAGATTAGATTATTTAAAAAAAATGACAACTCAGTTTATCTGATACACACTTCTGAGGCATTAATATTTATGTTGTTGAAAAAGGATCATATTGGATAGAATGCTTTAGATGGGAATATGTATTTATATTATTTTTAGCTGTATTTATAGGCTGAATACTATATGGCCTCTCCAAAAATCCTTTTTATTATGCCTAGTTAGGCTTTTAAAAGAAGTATTTGATTGAATCCAATGAGATTAGACTTGTATGTGTCAAGTATGCAGTTTTTGACCCACAGAAAGATAAGCTAAAGAAAAGCCTTCATAATGGAAAGGCTTGCAAGTTAATAAATGTGACTCCATTGTTAAGATTTTATTTGCCTTTTTTCTTTTAACATTACTTGAGTGTGATATTTTATGGCAAACTCTTACCAACACATCTATATTTATATATTGCGGTTAGGTTCAAGCCAAATGTTACCATCTTCTACTTTCTATATTTCAACATACAAATCGTGCTCTCTCTACTCCATATATACATTCCCTGGCACCAATAATGGTCGAGAAACTGAAAGGTGTGGAGAAAAACCGTCCAAACAACAAAACAGAACTCTTAGCAATCCAAGAGGGAATTAAAGTTCTTGAAACACTGGTTGCTCTCGGTGAGGAGCAGAATAGTAAGTACCTTGATTGAGAATTACCATACTTGTCTTGTTGGTGCACATCAGCATACAGTAAAAGCTGAAGCATTCTTGGAAACAGTGGATTAAATATATTTCACATTATATCACTCATTTTGGTTAAATGCAGCACTTAACTTCTCTTTCCTAAATTCAAGGCAGTGATATTCCAAGGATATTGTGCAATATTCTGACTGGAGTCATCAAGAGCAATTAAAATTCTGGGAAACAAAGTTAACTGGAGTTAGATCATTCTAATGCCTAGCATCTGCTCTGTGAGCTGTTTGAGGAAAAATAATGTCCTTTGGATTTTAAGGATGCCTATTAGTTTAATCAGCAAAAAAATAAAATAAATAAAAATCTAATTTGCAGTATTCTGTCCTAAAACCTAGAATTTCTAATAAGTAATTTCTGTGTAAAAGTTATCATGTTTACAAATTATCATCCTACTATGGACATGTAGTTAGATGGGTAGATACACCCTTTTCACTTAAATAGGTGTATTCGTCTTCAAATGCATGAGACAACTAGGCATATATATTTTTATTAAAGGGAATAAGGCAACAGGCATAGACAGAGCCTCTCCGCATTCTTGAGAAAGCATCTATCTGCGGCAACCAATCTGAGATATGAAGTTATGATATTCTAATTCTCTTATCCACGTGACAGATTCAAATAGCATATCTATAAAAGTCACCTCCTCTTCAGTATATTGCTAAATGTAGTTTTATTTTATAACTATCTCCATGGTAACCAAGCAGTTTAGAGAAATATTTTCTAGACTAGAACTGAGCACATTACTGAATGATGTGAGGGCCCTAAAAATAGTTGTTCTATTCTCTGCCACTGGGCATTTTAAAATATTATCAAGAAGAAATGTATTGTCATTATTTGGGGGATGTTTATTTCTAACAGTAATATATCGACATGCTAAAGATATCCTACATTGTCACTCTTGAATTTTAATTATTGTAACTGATTTCTTTTTCTTTTCCCCCTCAGGAGTACAGTTGCTTGCTCTCCTTGTCCCTACGCTCATATCTTATTTACTGAATGAAAATGCCTTCTCTTCTGCATCCCTGGTATCAAAAGAACTTCATGAATTTGCTCTCCAGAATCTCACCCGTATTGGACCCCTTTATCCTCTTGCATTTAAGACAGTAATGGGAGCAGCTCCTGAACTGAAAGCACGACTGGAAACTGCAGTACGAGCAAGTCAGGCAAGCAAAGCAAAGGCAGCTGCCAGGCAACCACCACCCACAGTACATTCCACGCCAACAATTAAACTTAAAACCAGCTTTTTCTGATTCTTGTTGGAACAATCATAAAACACTCATCAAGAAATACATCATTTCTTCTGTGCTGCTGTATATCTCATTTTCTATCTCTCATTGTTTGTCAACAGGCTCTGCATTAGCAATGTATGTTTCTAGGGGATTATTGCATTACGGTTTGAAATCTGTGCATTGCAAGAAAGGTGATATCTGGATGTATATAGATTTTTATGAAAAGGATTAAGCTGGCCATCTGAGGTTGTGTTAAACTATCTCTTTAAACAATGTGTTTTATGTAGTCTTTGTCTTTCTTTTTAGAAAGTTGAGTTCTCATTAATTCTGAAAGTTGGGTATATATTTTTCCATAGGTACTATCTGTGGAATCTTGTGAACTACACTGCTCCCCAACACAGCATTTTAAAAAAGAGCAATAGCTATGATCACATTGCAGTATATCGGTTGTCTCAGCGAAAGAATTTGAGGTGGAATTTAAAAATAGTAAAATGTAAGAGTCTTGCATATGGTTCTCCAGTAGCTTCTACTAGCTCTTATCGAGTTATAAATGAAGCACTTGAATGTACTCCCTTTGTACATCTAGTTATTAAAGATAGGTAAAGGTAAAGGTTCCCCTCACACATACGCACATGCTAGTTGTTCCCAGCTCTAGGGAGTGGTGCTCATTTCTCTTTCAAAGCCGAAGACCCAGCACTGTCTGAAGACATCTCCGTGGTCATGTGGCTAAATGCTGAAGGTGCACGGAATGCTGTTACATTCCCACCAAAGGTGGTCCATAATTTTCTACTTGCATTTTTACATGCGTTTGAACTGCTAGGTTGGCAGAAGCTGGGACAAGTAACGGGACTCACTCCATTAAGCAGTGCTTGGAATTCAAACCGCCGAACTGCCAGCCTTTCTGATCAACAAGCTCAGCATCTTAGCCACTGAGCCACCGTGTCCCTATTAGTTATTAAAAATAAAGATCTCCAAAGTACAGGATCATTCATACTAAAGCATTGCTTATGTTTGGAGAAGAGCCGACAATCCAGTTCTTCTAGTGTACGAATATTTTCTCTCAGAGTTAGAAATAATTTGTAAGGCAGCACCATTGAATTATGGCTAACTCCTCGTTTGCTCCCACCCCCACCCCTTTCAGTTAAAATTTCTGTTATAACAGGATGCCATTCAATTTCTCTTTGAATTGTTGTATCTTCTTCATAAAATACGGACTGGGTACTACTTTGTGTAATAAACCAACAGATACTTGTGAATGTTTTTTTGCCACATATAAACAAAATAGTCTGCACTGAATGATAAAGATGATATCTACTCTACTTATTTTGTAGATGCACTTGAACTGTGAAACTGTATCTAAAAACAATTCAGAAAATAGCAATGCCTTCATTGGATAACATGATCTGATGGTTCATTTTACTCTGACATTAGAGCATGGTCTTTAAGATAAAAGACTGTACATATTCAGTCTTTATCAACACAATACTCATAGTCTGAGCATCTTGCAATTTAATTTGCTCCTTACAGACTTTTCATGCAGGGGTTAAGAACAGTCTGGTTTGTGAGGCTCTGTTACGTGAGGTCAGACCTCTAAGTTACAAGTTTTTCTGAAGGGCAGGATTGTTCTCTTCTCACAGATTGCTATCTGTTTGCAAACACGGTGTTTGCATTCTCAGAATGATTTTCATGAGAAAACCTGGCTGACCAGGATTTTATTTTATTTTTATGGCAAAAGTCAACAGAAAGCTGAACTCCCTAAAAACATTTTGTGACCTACAATGGAAAGACTAATAAGATGAGGTACAAACAGGACATTGGTTAGACTTGCTAGAATCTATATGAAATATAGACCAACATTTCTAAAGATCATGGAAGGGGGGAAGGCTATAGGTCT
This sequence comes from Mimophis mahfalensis, assembly GCA_032468015.1. Taxonomy (NCBI): domain Eukaryota; kingdom Metazoa; phylum Chordata; class Lepidosauria; order Squamata; genus Mimophis; species Mimophis mahfalensis. The sequence goes on along the minus strand of JANHFR010006773.1, from coordinate 572,984 downwards.
AGAATTACATTTAATAGTAGCCATTCTCCCCCTAAAATATAGTTACAGTTTATTTCACAGGTTGCTGAATTGGAATGGCATATGTTGTTGTTGTTGTTAGTTGCGAAGTCGTGTCCGACCCATCGCGACCCCATGCACAATGTTCCTCCAGGCCTTCC
>JANHFR010006773.1:546870-561131 GCA_032468015.1 Mimophis mahfalensis | reverse complement strand
GTTTATCACTCGGATGTCGAAAAAATTTGTAAGGGCGGGGCCACTTTTCCTGCTCGTAACTCAAAAAATTCGTCTGTTGAGTAGCTCGTAAGTAGAGGGACCACTGTACTTGATAGGCCTCTTTTCACGTTTTGTTGTCATTAGTCAGAAAAATAACTTAGTTACAATTAGCAACTGGGCAAAAATCTATGCATGAACCTTTTACATAGAATTAGTAAAATAAATTTTGGCTACTTAACATTTAATAACTAGGAAATCAGATATGAAAAGCAATATGAACAATATGGAATTCAGATTAATTGCATTGGAGGTGATTGGTTAATTGAAATGGATGGATTTTTTGGCTTCAAATTAAATTGACACTGACTTCACTTCTTATAAACTTATTTTAGAATAGAAAATCACTGTAGTCTATGTACATAATTACTATAGGTTGGTGTAATTTTTTTCACTGCCATTAAACATGCCTTTAAATGTGCTATATATAGCATGTTTTCTGCATAAACATAGCATAAATTTTCTGCAGAAATACATTTTTGGGAGTAACCATAGAATAATATCCAATTTATATTTATTTAAAATGTTGTACTTCTTTTTATTTTGTTTCACTGTTATTTAAATAGGCTGGGAACATTTAATCAGTGGTAGAAGATAAATTTGCATAAAAGTGACTCTTCCTCTAACATTGTTGTTATACAAATTTTATTCTTGTCTCCATTTTTCAGATGAAGGAAATGAAACTGAAGTTCAGTCACAACCCAATAGTCAATTAATATGGAAACAAGGGCGACAGTTACTCAGACAGTAAGTTGTCTAAGAATGATAAACTTAATCATGACTCCATAATATGGTGGGAATAAGCAAAATATTAGTATCTCTTTTTTCCAGTTCTGGTAGCTATGATGATTAAAAGTAACGGGCTACCATTAATTCCTCTTTTCTTTAACTTGCAAAAGCTATTGCACTGTGGTAAAATTGACAGTTTTTATAATTTTATTTGATTTTATTTCTTGTAATGTTTGGCTTATAAAGCTCACTGCCCTAGATTCAATACCTCCTCCCAAGTTTTTACTGAGGGAAAGATGAAAAGAGGAGCCAATTATTGCTGGTTCCCTTGGTTTCCCCTTTATAAAAGAATATAGCTGAAGATGTGTGAGGAATTTTCTTCTTGACTAACATAATGAATAATTGTGTATGCATGGATAGAAAAGCTCTCTACTTTTCATGGGAGTTGTAGAGGCTGGTACTGCAGGAGACATCCCCTCTGCAGCTGGTACAAGTTGATTTGTAAGCCTGTTGTGTCAGGCAAAGCCACATTATTCCTCTTACTATTTAAATTGTTGATCAGTTCTGGGTAGAGTGTATCAAATGTTCGACACATTTGATAGTTCCTGGATAATTGTTCATACAGATACCTGCAAGAGGTGGGATATACTGACACAATCCTGGATGTGAAGTCAAAACGAGTACGAACACTGCTGGGTGATGGTCCAGAGAGAGAAACTGACAAAAACCAAGAATCAATGGTGAACGGCACTGATGTTGAGATTAAACAAAAAGTGATGATTGGGTAAGTGTTCTTAATAATAAGAAATTGAAGAAACTGCACTTTAAAAATCTCTGTGTTAAAAATGAAGTGCTATATGTTACATCTATGTGGTAAAATGTAGATGCTGTTTTTAAAGGAAGGAGCAGTCTTTCCTCATTTCTCTTTTTGTAAGCTATGCAGCTATTATATTAAATGAAAGAAAAAGCCTGCTGCATGATTTTTACTTCTTTCTCTAATCAATAGTATGCTAGTCTTGAAAGACATGCTATGGTATGTCACGTTCTCAACACTAGCATAGTATATGTGAGAGAAAAATCAAAAGACCCAGTGATGATCACTGTTTATTTTTCCCATGGCATTCTAGTAATTTAGCATATTGGTATAGTGTAAGGTAGTAATTAGCATCTGTTGAATAATTTAGAACTTATGAATGAAAATTGGAAGAAAATAAAATACAGATTGTTTGTAGACTGCATTTTTGTGGACTCTGCATTTTTGGAGCTCTTTACTCCTCTAGGAAATGTAATTGGTGGGAATGTGTTTTTATTTATTGTTACTAGAATAGTTCTATATCAATAAATGAAGCAGACTCAGGACAAGGAAATCTCTTTTAAAAGCAAATTTTGTATTTATTATTCCTCAAAGTAATTTAAAGTTGACCTAGTGCTTCCTTAAGGAAAAATCAATTATTTTGTCCATGGTATTTTTATGCAAGCCAATATATTTGCTAATGTACAGATCCCAGTGAAACTTATATACTCAAGAGCATCGTATGAGTTCGAATGCAACCTGGAAGATTTCAAGCCTATCCATGGAAACATTATTTTGATAGTTTGACAGATATAATACTACTGACACATGTTTCATAATGTTTAATGAAAGAAATGTTGCACTTCTTCAGATCAGCAGACTTCTTTTATGAAAGATAAGTACCATATATCAGCATGAAGCCCACAGGGATACTAAACAATTAACTGATATTAATATCTAGCATTTCCAGTGTTTGCTGTGAAAATGAAGGGTGCATCTTGCCATTAACATTTTTTGATAAAAGAAGAACAAATCAATGAAATGCCATATTTTTTGGTATAGCCTTGCATGGTATACCAAATAGTTTTCATTTAATCTCTGCTTCTTTATTTTAATGTTGGGTTTTTATTTTTTATTTTTATTTTTTTGCAAATTGAGTAACCAATATTTAGATATGCATTGTTTTAATACTGGATATATAATATAAAATAAAATCCAAAACTTCTCAAGCATTCTGATTTTTAAGAGGGGTACTTACAAGGGGTAAATCTGTTTTTGTTAGGCAATATTGACATAAAACTTACTTTCATTTAATATCTTTTTATTTTGTTAAAATTCAAAAATAGACATGTGTCTCATATTGATAGACTGTAAAATATTCATAGGTTCATAATTCATTGACTTAACTTCAGTTTGAAATATCATCCCTACAAAACTTTTCATGTACAGATGAGCTGATATAAAGATTTGGGAAGAACAATATTTTTTAAAAACTTGCATTTGGTATGCCAGATGGAACTTACTTTCTGAATAACAGGCCAATTCATCCCAACATATCTTGTTTCTTGTTACTTCTTACTGTTCGCAGCCTGTGTGGCTTGCCTGAACAGAATAAACTTGCACTAAGCCAAAGAAGAGACTTGGAGTTTCACTGATCATCTTCCTACATCTTGAGCCTCCTCCATTGCATCAAATGTTATAAAGGATCTCTTCATGCTCAGGAACAGCTACAGAGGCTTTACAGGAAGGAGAAAGTAGGAATGCACTTTCTGCAATCAAAACACTATTTAGTGTTCTTAAAATTCAAATCCTTCTTCCATATTTCCAATATGTCTTGTTCCTGGGATTATAATTTTCACCAATCTTTGCCTCAGGTTGTTTAGCCTTTTATGATAGCACGTTTGATAGCATCATGAAACCAGTTCCAGAAATATGCTAAAACGTGTTACACCATTGAAACAAATGCCCTAAAATTGGTTCAACATACTTTAAACGTATAAGAAACTTTTTTAAACCCTCAAACTAGAAATCTATAGGAATATGTTCAAGCATTTGTACTGAAGTACTATAACAATTTAAGCTGATTCTCATGGTAAACAAAAATATTTAATCCCCCTTTAAACCTGTGCATTTCCTAAAGGTTTAGAGCAGTCATCATAAAATAAAGGTTGGTTCAACTATGAGAATCATCATTTAACACATCTGGAAAACTTTAGTTAAGAAAGATTAATTTAGGATTAGGTTCTTTTGCTTCAGCTCTTCCATCTTCAAAACTTCATGCAACCAATGATTCATAGAGAATATATATCATAGAGCTGAAATTTACCTGAAATTAGTTCACAAAAGCTTTACTGAAAATAGGCAATACATGTCTGTTCTGTGAAAGATATAAGTAGTTATTCTTCACAGAATAAATATAAGTTTGTGTATTATATGGTTACTTATTTTAAATTTGATGATATTTTCTTTGATTTTACTGCTGCGGTTCCCAAACTTGGTGCCATAGCACCTTGAGGTCCCAAGTGAACTCACAGGGCTGACAAGGATATTTTAAATTTTTGAGGGAAATGCAGCAGTTTTTGATATCTCAGACACTGTGGAAAGTACTACCTCAAAGTAGATCACAACTTGGGCTAGGGGTTGCCATAAAAATTTTTTAACAGAAATGTTACGAGTGCCGTCAGTTAAGAGAATTGGAAAGCTCTGTTGTACTGTATTGCTTTTTTATTGCTTCATTCAGTATTTGTTATAATACTTGTGATTACTTTGGCTGGCAACAGCATTTAATGATAATTATGCAACTATTTTCAACATTTCCCTGGGCTACTTGTACTGTATAAAATAATCTGTTTATCATGGGTGTGCCTTTGTGGAACTGTAGGCTCAAGGTACTGAGAAGGAATCAGGTTGGGAAAAGTGGGATTGGCCTACATTTCCTGATATTTGTACAACATGGTACCATTTAATCAATTTTCATAACTGTGTTATGAAACTGTGTTAACATAAACCATTATATATTTTGTAATATGCAATATTTACTTAGGAATAAGTTGAATTTGCTGAGGCCTACTAATGAGTAAACATGTACTATACTTAAGTCCCGTTCCTATTTTGATAATGTCATTTGCAAATGTAAAATTTTTAGAACTGGTAGCTTTGCTTACATTTTGAAGAAGTATTCCAAAGTGACTTTTCTTTGATGTAACAGAATAACAGAACTGAAAGGGTCTTTTATTCCAACCTCCTGCTCAAGCAGGAGACACTCTACCATTTCAGACAAATGGCTCTCCAATTTGTTCTTTAAAAACTCAATTAATTCAATTCAATTAATTGTGTAGTATGTGCTTTTTTAAAAAAAGAACTAATTGCAGCATGCAGGTTATAGGACCTAGGTGTGAAAATAAAGCATGATGGGAGAGATTTCTTTTAGCAATTCTTTTAAATTTATTCTCTTATTTTTTAAAGAGTGACGAAAATGGAAATTTAATTTTTCAGTAAATTTAAGTATTGGGACAATTGTTATAGCTTCAGTTGTTTTCTTCTTGCCCCCAATTGCTCTTCATTACATCAACAGAAGAAGTTGCACAGTTATTTCTATCTTTAAACAATCTTAAACTATCTAGAAATATCTATCGCTTTAAACAGCAATTATTTTCTTGATTAACCTTAAGATAAAAAGATATAAATTACAAAAATGAACATTTTGAGATTCCTGTTTAGTGATAGAAGCACTGTTACAATTTCATATATGTTCATATTCAAAAGTGCTATCATTAGCAACCATGAGTCTATGTATTTTCTCTTTTATGCTATCTTCAGTTCCACAATTGTTATCAGATTATTGCTTTTATTTGATTATTGGCTGCCTAGAATTGCCTCTTGGCAAAATGGGCAATATATAAAATTCATAAAATAAATAAATACTTGTTTTTTAAAAAAGGATGTAAATATGAATGGTGGGACCTGGGGTTGGGCAGAAAATAATGATTATCTCTAGTCCCCCTGGCTGCTTGTACTGGATTTTAAGGTAAAGGAGAAAATGAGCAAAAATAGTCTTCCCTTCCTTGGTTTCAGTTTTCACTTGGTAATGAAACCTTAAAATCAAAAATATTTGGATGCTACCAAAAGTAAGTTCTAAGCTTGTATAACATTATTATTATATCTTGCGCCATGTTTTCTACTTTCAAATATGTAGATCTAATAAAAATGAAATTTGTGATGTATGTTGTCGGACTTTATAAAGCTTAATGAAAAGAAGCATTCAGGTTGATTGATTTGTGCTGCTGTTTTAATTTTTATCTAGAAAACCAGATTTGACAGATTCTGCCTCTCTGCTAGAAACATTTAAATTCCTTGAAAATGCTGCTGCAGAATTTAGCGATGAAGAGGAAGATGATGATATTGATGGAAGAGAGCGAACAATCATGGATACATCAACGGTGGGCTGAAAACAAATTAATATAATGAAGATTACCAAAAGGGCACTTGATTATTCAAAACACACCTATTAAAAATTTTAATTGTAAAACACTTGGAAACTGATCAGTGAAAATGTGTGCATAAAGCAGCTCAAATATTCTTTCAGAAGTGGGCTTTCAAGTCTAAATAGGTTGTTTAATGAGTGTTCGGGGATAGTTACGTAGAGAAACATCCCAAGATGAAAAAGAAAAAAGAGCTGTGCAGTTATATTGAATTTTATATGTGAGTTGAAAGCCTAACTGGCGTTATAAGTTTTGAGATCTACATTTATACCAGGGGTTGCAACAAAATAATTCTTTTTAAGAGTCTGTTTTGTGTACTCACACAAAATAATTGTTATGAGAGGCTCAACTGTTCCCCAAATCTGAATGAGATGACCGGTTTCCAAATTTGTTAAATCAATCAATCAATCAATCAATCAATTAATTGATTTATTAATTTAGTAAAATGGCCAGTTAGAAAGAACACTGGCAAGGTTGTTCTTCACCATCTACCCAAGATCACTGCAATTCTCAGATGATCTTTGTCTTTGTTCTAGGCAATTACTTATTTCCAGATATAGATATGAATTTTGGTTAGCTGTTCTATATATTTTATAAGAATGTCTCTGGCACCTATAGGCTTTCTAGTGAAGAGAAATTATGTTAGAGGTTGGCAATTTGTTTTGCCATGCCAGATAACTCATCTGATAGGTATTACAGAAATTACTTTTGAGGTCACTGGTGTTCATAGATATATACGAGACAAGTATAGATGATAATATTAAGAACCTATTCAAAGCATGGTGTAAATGTTAGATCAAGTATTGACTAATTAACTTATATTTTACTAGCTGGTACCAAAATACTTTTAACTTTCTGCTTATATGCAAGATTATGTGTCTGAAAGGTGCAAACATGAGAAAAACGGCACATAATGAGTGGGGAAAAAATGTCTCCCATAGATTGTGAGAAAAAGAGTCCTGCCCGACAATAATGAAGACAGAGATACTGAAGAGGCCCTGAAGGAATTTGATTTCCTAGCCACATCTGATGAAGGGGATGGGGAATCCAGAAGTTCAGGCGACGGTACAGACTGGGGTAAGAACAGAAAGAAAATAGCCTAAATGCTGCCATTTATCTGGAATTGGAGAAGCATCATAGGAGAAATGTTATTTTAATTCTGGAGATTCAACTTTTGAGCTGTTTCTTAATTTTACAGAATATTTAAAATATTGAAGTTATTGTTACCTATTTTTTAATAGTTTGAATGCATTGCAGTCTGTATGACAATTGCCAATGGGACTTATGTAAGCAAAACAAGGGGGGGAAAGTCCGGGCAAGTTTTAACAGTCCTTCCGCTTTGCCTTCTCAAGTTTACATTTCCCCTTTAAGTTGATCATTTCCAGGAGAGGGGGTTCAAACCCATAGTTTTAGATCCCTAAACTAACCCTAAATCTATTCGCCTCATTAGACAAAGTACATTGGCAAATCCTGCTTTTTCTCAGTTAAACCTGAGAGCCTTTGCAACAGAATCCATTTCTTAATTTCATGTACACTTAGACATACCGTAGTTTTGAATGGAGAAATGAAGAAAATTAATTTTGAAGATTAGCCTGTGTAACAGCAAAGTAATCAGATGAGATTATGTCTTTAAAACTGAACATGTCAGATACCCTGCCTAAAGCCAGTTTTGTGAGGTCTTCCTGTTTATTTTCCTTTCCCTTGTTGAGCGAAAGCTCTGAATTCTTCTATGTTTTGCTTAATAGTATTTTAAGCAGCATATTACAACTGCACTAGGTTGTGCTAAACTGAATAATTCCCTAGCATTGGTTCTTAATTCTGTGTTTGGTGGTTGGGCAGTTTCTGTGCAATGTCCAGTGCTGATTTGAGCTTAGAACATTTCTGGAGTGGTGAATTGGTTCCCCAGTGGATCATAAGTTAAAAATCTATACCATAATTTCAGATCCCAACAATATCTACCAGTAGGCAGAAAAGGAAATCCAATGTATGTTCCAGGAAAGTATAATTGAGACTTTTGATTGTGAATGGTCAATCTTGCTCATAGACATCTGCTTGTTGTGGAATTCGTTGCCTATTTACTTCTCCAAACTGAGATTTGTTGGCAGCTGAAAAAGCTGACAAGGTCCAATATATCGCCACCCTTGATCTATCCAACACTACTTGCATGGGAGTGTTAATAAAAACATAACAATTATGTTAACCCAGATTCAGGCTTAAATGTGTTATGTGAACCCAATCTTTAATGTACATTATCTGGATGTAAGATCTCCCCTACAATATTTTGTGCTTTTCTTTTTGCTCTTTCAGGGGAGAATATTTGAAATGGAATTTTTAAAAAATGTGGCTACCCTATTAATATCTAGTATGAATCTACCCTATTCACCATCACTAACCTATTTGTGCAGATTTTATAAACCTTCAAGTACCATCCTTTTCTTTGGCATTCTTCTCCATTGTATCCTTCATACCTACAATAGGGATTGACCATTCCCTCAAAGTTCTATATAGTCATGCTTGGTTAATTCTTGTAGTTGCTCTTACGATGTTATATAGAAAGCTACTTCTATTTATCTATCTACCTTGTCCTTTCCTAAACCTCCCCTTTTACTATTTTTTTGCATTTGGATTTGTTACCATCACCTTGGTAAATTTCCCATATGCCATCTATGGTATTTATTCCCCTGTGTGCCATTCAAGTAGTATGGTTTGAAGGTGTGGCTAACAGAACCATCACACACGTATTTTCTTTAAGGTAAATCTCACCAAATCCACGTCAACTATTAGGTAAGATTACAAAGGACTGAAATTAGAGAGAAATATATAACTATCCAATGAAAGAGTTCTTACATGCACGGGTTAATGGAGCACCTGTTTTCATATATCAGTTTCCTTTTAAGAGAGGTTAAGTTTATATCTCTATGTGATTATACAAAGATGAAAATGAGAATACAAATCAAGAGTACCACGTCCCTCATCTCCTATCCTTCCCCAATTTGTTTGGTCGTTTGGCAATTTCCTTCTTATTCAGATTGTCCAAATTGGGAAGTAAACCATACATAGTATCTGGCCAATGTAGCAGCGGTACTGTTCACCTGATGTACCTAATCAGCTTGTTGGTTTTAGGAATATAGAACCCCTCAAATCTGTATCTTTTTCTTATTAGGCCCTTCACCCTAGGAATAAAGATTGCTGTCATTCACCTCCACCTGGTTTCCTTCTTGCTAAATCAAGGTTGTATAAGCAGGTCATATGTTATGAAATAGCCAAAAATCTGAAGTTGAAAAACAGTTTCAAGAAACTTTCTTTACAGGTAGCCTTCATGAGCACCTGCCTCAGATAGCAACTGTTCACAGTTATGACACTGATTAAAAGGTAACATTGTTACAATGTTAAAAATTAACATTGTGACCAATACTTGCATTGACAACCTTCACAAGTCTGTAAAACAAAGGAAAGCTGGAGTAAGATCATAAGCAGTACTGTGGTCACATTTCCCATGTAGTGATGACTTTGCTTAGCAACCAAGTTGTGAGAGCTATTCTGTACACTAAGTAACGATTACCTGTATCACTTGAGATTATTAAATATGCTTGCAGAAACTGCCAAGTATGTAGATATTTATCCAATATTTAAATTAGTTTTAGCAAATCTCCAGGCCTTGTGGCTTTAGTTCAAATATACAAATATATTTCTTACCACTATGTAATACGGTTCTTAGTTAAAGTTCTTTCGGGCAATTTGTTTTAGCAATGTAACTGTTCAAAGAAATTACTATTATGTACAACCTGAAGCTTAGGTATACCATATACCAGGGGTCTGCAAACTGTGGCTCTTTCGGCCATCTGCTGCGGCTCCTTGTTGGCTGATCCCACTACTGACTGGCCCCTGCCCTCCCCTCCCTGTCACTCCTCGCCTGGCCTGAGAAGGTAAGGCAATGGTGTGGGATGGAGACTCACTCCATATTCCAGAGCAGGAGGCAACTGGGTGGGAATAAGTGATGTGAGTTGGCCATGCCCACCCAGTCATACAGGTTGTTAAATTAGTGGCTCCCGGTGTTTTCTTTTCTGTGGGAAGCAGGTCCAAATGGCGCTTTGAGTGTTTAAGTTTGCAGACCCCTGCTATATACCATGGAAAGATATAATGCAATAATTTCATCTTCAACCATAAATAAATAAATAGAGAAATTGGAAGAAAAAAAATCCTCTCCAGAACTCATCAATGTATAATCATAGCAATTTCAGAAAGCAGTTGTGTGCCATGTTTCTTGTGTTGTATCTTACAATATGTAAAATAAATATGAAATATATTTCTTAATTGCATACAAGAAAAAAATGCTTAAATTTGCTGTTGCTGCAGCAATTGTTGATGCAACTGTGCACCTTTTTTCCACTTTAAATTTTAGCTTTCTTTTCTGAAGACCTATACAGTAGATGAGGAATTTGACAAGATGTTCAGATACACAAGCAGAACTTAAAATACACTGTGCTTGAAATTATTATAGTTGAAATATTTTCTGTTCTGACCAGAATAAAAATTAGCACCAGCTATAGATTTGTTCTAAAAATGTCTTAACAAGTAGAATAATCTGGATTAAAGCAAAGATGATATTATAGTTGTAATTCTAAGAAACAGAAGTGATGGATATGAGAGTCAGTTTGGGTTAGAACACTTTCTTGGTGAGCAAGATGGAATATGAGAAGAAATACAAGACCATCAAATTTAATTTAACCTTTACTGGCAGTATATTATGTGCCAGTTGCCCTGTTCCTGGTTTGAGAGGCCCTGCTCATGGTCACTCAGGCCTTGGTCACTTCCTGATATAGCTGCTGGAATGTGCTCTACATGTGGTTATGCTTTAGGAGAATGTGGAAACTTCTGCTGGTGCAAAATGTAGTGATGTGGACAATTATGGATGCTTGTTGTTCAAAGTATGTGAAGCCTCTAGTCCATGAGTTGCGTTGGTTGCATTTAAATTGAAGGTGATGGTAGATACCTTTAAAGTCCTCCATGGCTTGTGGCCAGTGGTCACTTGCAAGGCCATTTCTTCCTCATAGTATCTACCCACTCAATAAGAACTGGCAGAAGAAGCATGCTCCGGGTTCCATCCGTAATGGAGTGTCATCTGAGGGGATCCAAGAAGAGAGTCTGTGTTGTGGTGCCTGCTCTCTGGAACATCGTTCCCCTCAAGCTCAGGTTCATCCTCTCTAGTGACCTTTTGTGAAGCCTTAAAACTTGGTTTTGTCGTTGAGCCTAGGGCTTTGGATATGTAGCTGAGCCTGTATCACAACTATGTTAATTGTTTTATTGTCTTTCTCAGCTGCTATTCATATGGTTTATAATGTTATTATACACTTTTAGAATATTGATTTAAGTACCTATTAGCCACCCAGAGTCATGTATTGGAGATGAGCAGCTATATAAGTTGAGTGGATAAATGCAACATCATTGGTGCCAAAATTTCACTGATCACCAGCTGCTGCCAATACTCCAAAAATAAAGAACTTTTAAGAAACTCAATAACACAAAAAGGATGTTTCATTTGTTTTAATTTGTCTAGAAAAGGAAGACCAGTGTCTCATGCCTGAAGCCTGGAATGTGGACCAGGGAGTAATAACCAAACTGAAGGAACAATACAAAAAGGAGCGCAAGGGGAAAAAGGGGGTGAAGAGTAAGTGGAAAACATTGCACCATAGATTCACAAATCCTGCCTCTCTCACTTCACCAGTGCTATCTTTATTTCAATGTTTTCCTCAAACTACTTACTCTTTTTCTTTGCTGCTCCTGACTGCTTTCCAGTTTACAGTTATCAGGGGTGGAAATTAATGTTACTTGAAACCTAAATGTGTTGGTAATACTAATGTTGTGTACATTGACAAAATAATGTACAAAATAAATTGAAGAGGATTTTCAACAACTCTAAATCACATCTTGCTAAGTTTTGTCCAAACCAGGCAATATTTATGTGAGAGAGCTTTTGTAGTATAAATAGCATTGTGTCATCTCTCCTTATCTGCATTTCTGGGATTTTGATGTCAAAGATAATACTGCAATCAGTGGGAATTAATATTTTGTCTCTGTATATTACCTGATTTATATTTGCCTATATTATGACCAAGTCCCAAAGAGCCATTCTGTATTTCTGTATGTTACAGATGACTTGAATTTCCCATTTTTTCTGTAGAATGGTTTTTAAGCACCCCACCGCCCAGTTCGCGTTCACAGAGTCGCCCTCCTCTGGGTGCCGTCGGCCAGACAGTGTCAGCTGGCGGCCCCCAGGGGAAGGGCTTTCTCTGTGGGTGCTCCTACCCTCTGGAACCAACTATCCGTTGACCTCCGGACGGCCCCCGACCTCCACTCTTTCCGGTGTGAATTAAAGACCTGGCTTTTTCAGACGGCTGGTCTCGGCTGATGGAGGGGGGGAGTTTTAAGTTTTAATTTTTAATTGGTTTTAATTTTATTGATTAATCAAATTTAACTGTGTTTAATTTGTTTTTAATTATTTATATTGGTTTCTTTTTTAATATGTAAGCCTCCCTGAGTCCTTCGGGAGAGAGGCGGCATATAAATTCGATTAAATAAATAAATAAATAAATAAATAAATAATGCACAGGTTGTTGATTAACCTGAAGGCAGCCTTTTGACTTTCAGTGCAGATTTTTTTCCAGAGATTTATTGTCTTTACGACAGCCTAGGGGTAATTCTCTTTACACAAAGTCAATAAGTTTAATGGTTAAAAAAAAAGGCATTTCTTGCTTTCCCTGTTTTTCTTGCCTTTTGTGCACACTGGTATTTTAGGTATGTATACTTATATATAGTTGGGTGTAGTGTGTTTGAATTTAATGGCATGTTTCAAAACAAACTTCTGTAGTGCTGGGAATATTGCAGTAAAAAAAAGGAACAACTCAGATAATGAACTTAGTATATGAATAATAAAATCGGTGTATAAAGAATTGGAGCAGAGAATTTTGGTCTGGACATATCCTTAACAAGAGTGAAAGTTAATAAATTAATTTCTACCCTTGTTTATATTTTAATGTTTGTTTCATGTAGGTCATGCTGTTCTCATAACTTGAATGCAGGGCTTGAAATGGAAAAATATATTATTTATTAAAATTAGTGTTGATATAATAACTGACTTAAGTTAAATGATATATATAAACCAGACAAACAATTGGATCAGTTTTCAAAATTTAATTTCCAGCCCTGTGTATCATTATGTTTTCCATTTTTCAAAATATAAATCATCATGCAGACATTTTCTAAATATGCAAGTCATAGATTTAAATTTCATATACAGAAATTGTATTTGTAAATGCATATAGTATAATACAAAAGTTTACGTAATAATTGAAGGGTACCATTGAGGTTGACATTTACAAGGTGGTTAATTTAAATTATTGAGATGTTTGCAACACCAGTTTAATGAATTAGCTTATTGCCAATTGTTAGGTACATTATTTTGTACTAATTGCTAATTTTTAGCATTTTTTTCTAAAGTGGCTTGTAGTATTAGTTCTCTTACTATCATGGAATTAAAAAGAATAGCTAACATTTTAATTGGATTACTGTTAATATGAGGCAGTGCAAAAACATTTGATATTAAACATAACATAAATATAATGGCAAAAGACACACTGGACACTGGAATTTGATGAAAAATACTTGTAGTATGCTGTGCATACTTGTTCATATCCACAAACCAATGAATAAGGTGACTTATGAAGAATGAATGAAGTCTCTCAGATATGATGAATAGCAAGTTGCGTATATTTGCCTCAGAAGTCATTGGGAGGCATTTGTTAAGAGGAGAAAAATGTATCTCATGGAGCCTTCTGAGAGAACATGCTCATCACCTAGTAAATTCCTTGTATTCCTCCACTTGAATTTAACAGGAAAGATAAACAAGGCCAGTTCACTAATTTCAGATTGCACACAACTAATGCCACTGTTCGAAAGAAACTTCGCGATTTCCATTCAGCACTCAAAGTCCATCCAAGTAAGAACTTTTATTAGAGAAGTCACGTACGGCTGACTTTAGAGGATCACCTCACGGCTGTCACCAGGGAGGCTTTTCACCAGGTCCGCCTGGTGTGCCAGCTGTGCCCCTTTCTGGATAGGGACACAGTGCGCACAGTCACTCATGCCCTCGTCACCTCTCGCCTGGACTACTGTAACGCTCTCTACATGGGGCTCCCCTTGAG
>JANHFR010006773.1:424255-438183 GCA_032468015.1 Mimophis mahfalensis | reverse complement strand
GAGCCCTGTAAACCGCCCTGAGTCCCTCGGGAATAGGGCGGTATATAAATTGAATAAATAAATAAATAAATAAATTTTAATTATTATTCCTAAGGTATACAACATTTCTGCAATTCCTCTATCACATTTCAGTCAGTCCTTACCCCAAATCTCTTGCAGGCGTTGCATGCATTTTATAGCCTATGGTTAGTTCCATTGGTGGGGTTTTTTTTGTCTCTCTTCCTTTGAGGTGATCTTGCCCTCAAGAGTCTTAAGAAGTCATGGTGATAGCTGCACTTTTATCATCTGTGGAGCTGGGTCAAGTCAAGACAACATGGCAAAGTGTATAACTTCCACTAATTGAATGTTACACTGAGCTTTTCAAGGTATGTGAAGGACATGTTCCCAAAAATGGGTGGAGTCAGGCAACACATACTGCTGATCCCAATATTGGTTCCAAATGCTCTGGATAAGCCCTGGGAACCACAAAAGGAACACTAGTGGATAACATGCAATTTGTTTATTAGATTTCTATAGCTGCCCATGTTAGCAAGTAATCTTTAAGCTGCTTTTTGCTCTTTTAATTGATCTCGTCCAGTGTTGGGCATCCTGGCCATGACCCTTTTCCCTTGTGCTGTTCCCAATCAAATTAACAACTTTACAGAGGTTGGAAGAGAATATGGTTGGAACCTGAGCAGAAATATTCCAGCTTGCCTCTCTGCTAGGTACTGAATTGTAAACATTGTTGTGGCTGTCAATAAGATCTAGGATAGCTGATACAGTAAACATAATCTACCTTCTACCACAAAAGAAAAAAAAATAGCCACTGAAAAAAATCCCTTACCACAGACTTGAACAAATTCAGCAACCATGGGATAAGTGGGCAAGTGGTCCCATAGGATATGAATCTAAGAACAGAAAATGAAGAATGAATAGTGTTCAAATTGGGGAGGTTCCAATGGAATTCCCTGAAACCAGTGCTGGGACCAGTATTTTTAATACAATTTATGTTTTTATAATAGCTGTAATGTTATGACAGCCAAAAGGTCAGTAACAGTGAATAATTGTTTCAAAAAATACTTCTAATATTATATAAATACATGTTTGTTTAAAACTTTGCCAGTGCCTCACTCATTCTTAACCGTTAACTTATTACATACACATATTATGCATGCAATAGACAATATTACAAAATTGTAATATTATCCTGGTAGGGAATGATAGGTAAGCAAGAGCCTTGGTGGAGCATTGGGATAATGCCTCCTTAAGTCCCCCCAGCTGCCTGCAATTAGTGCAGGTTCGAGTCTCACCAGGCTCAAGGTTGACTCAGACTTCCATCCTTCCAAGGTAGGTAAAATGAGGACCCAGATTGTTGGAAACAATAAGCTGACTTTGTAAAAATGCCGCTTGGGGGGGCAAAAGCCCTAATGAGCAGGCATATACATGGAATGAAGGCTGTTGCTGAGCACAATGAGTTGTGCTCTTAGACTGTAAGCAGCCCTGAGTCTTCAGAGAAGGGCGGGATATAAATGGGATTTTTAAAAAAGTTCAATAGTTGTTTTTGCAAAAGGAAAGGTACAAAACATGTAAATTTCCAGCGTGGCTGACTCCTTAAAATCATTTGTCTCTAGAAAAATGAAGTATGCATTTCCATAAAATGGAGCCTGATAACCCATTCTTTCCTGTAGGCCTGCTAGTACATAGATTATATAAATTTTAATGATGTATTAACAAGATAGAATGAAAAATTGGCCTCTACCATGACCAACCTGGATTCTAACTAAAAACTGTATTGAAGAAACATTTGCAAACAGCAAAGCAAATCTTAGAAACTGTCTTTAGGGATACTTTTTAGGGAACCAGACTTACAACGAGCAGATATGTCCTCTGTAAATCATTACATTACTATATTTTATAGTGGTTGTAAAATAATGCCCATAATTTGTAAAAAATAATAGTGATTTGTGACCACATTTATTTGGACACACTCTATTTTTTACGAAACTTTTTCTACCATACTTGGATTACTATGCCTTGAAAAATCAAGGTAGCTATGTGATTAAATGCCTTCATGGGCATTTTTGTTTTTATTTTTCCCCCATAAAGGAAGGAAGGTAGGTAGGGGTGTGTGTGTGTGTGTGTGTGTGTGTGTGAGAGAGAGAGAGAGAGAGAGGGAGAGAGAGAGAGAGAGAGAGAGAGGGCGCGCACACGAGAGCAGTTTGTTAATTGACAAGCCAAGGACTTGAAAAGATGCTTGTGTCACCTACATAAGGCAGCATTGAAAGGGCCACCAGACTAAATGAGTGAAATGTTAGGTAACACAGAACAGATTTAAAATCCAAAGATATCCTTGTCAGAAGACATCTCCCAGCCAAGGAAAACGGGTTCTGGTCTGGAATCAATTTGCTTCTCTAGCAGAATATTTTCATTTTCCAGCTGATGTTCCGTTGGCAAATTAGATTAAGCAGGCTGCTCAGTCTACAGTGGACCCAGTTCATATTTGTTCCTTTTTTAATAAGATGGAATAATGAGTACCCTTTTGAGATCTCTGCTGTGCTATCTTTTTGAATAAGCAGAGTTACAAGATTCTGGATCCACCAACTGGCTATTTTATTTCTGCAATTTGATATTTCAGATGCCCTTAATGGTGTGGACTGTCTAAAAGATACCTATCTGGGTTTAGGATGTTCCACATCAAATCCTGCAGTAAAAATGAAGTAAAAAATTATCTCCCTCAATGTAGACATGCACGTGTTTGGGTTTCCAGCCTGCAATTATCAAGACTATGAAAACTATATGTCCACCAGATGGCAACAATGAACTAGAATTTTTGTTTTTGTTTTAGGATTGTTAGTGCTGACAATATAGTAAAGAAAAGAATGAAAATGAAACATCCATAATAAATTAATAAAGAAAAGTTGAATATAATTATACATAATGTGTTTTTGTTAAACCAAAGACGCTAAGGACTCACAAACCAAATACTAAAAGTCAAATAGCACAATAAAAAAATGAGATTACATATAAAAAAGAGCAAGCCAGCCTTAGAACTGAAAATGAAGTTCTTGAAGTTGTGAATAGCTTTTTCAATCAACCATCAACAGTAAATGAATGTATTTATTGGCCACATTGTGTGTGTGTGTGTGTGTGTGTGTGTGTGTGTGTGTTTGCTGATGCTTTATTTAAACTAAATTTGTATATCAGTAATTGCATGACCTCTGTCGATGCCACACATTAAATAAATACAGTAAAGTAACAAGCAGTCAAGAAATACATTGCAAACTGACACTGGGTAAAGTATCCATGAAAGCCTTGAAAATGTATTAAAATGTCCTATATCAACGGGTGGAGAACCTTGGCTCTTTAATGACTTGTGGACTTCAACTCCCAGAACTCTTCCTCTTCCATGCTGGCTCAGGAATTCTGGGGGTTGAAGTCCACAGGTCATAAAAGAGCCAAGGTTCCCCACCCATGACAGATCAGCACTGTGCAAGCCATGGTATTCCCTTTGACACTAAGGAAGTGAATGAAATATTAAAGAAGCAGGATAGGATTTATTTATACAACTGAACTAGCATTAGAGTAGAACATGTCATTTGGAATGATACTCAGTGACATTAATTCTTCCCCAAAGTCACATAGGCATTTTAATCTACTGATATCAATAATAATCAGCAGACAATTTAGAAATGTGTACCTCTTCAAATTTGGAATTAAGCAGGCCAATATTTCTGAACTCAAATGAATATGAAATAATGAACATCCTTGACAAGTTTCACGGTATCACAATGGGTAAAAATTCAGTTTGTGGATTAGTGGATTAGAATGCTATATTTTACCCAAATAGTAAAAATACAACAAAAACCATATTTAGGCAAGGAGTATTTTAGAAATTTAACTTGTACCACATTACAGATTTTTCCCTCATTAACTGGCAAATCCAATATATTTGACTTAAGATCTAATATATCAGGGATGTGGTGGCTCAGTGACTTAGATGCTGAGCTTGTCGATCAGAAAGGTAGGCAGTTTGGTGGTTCGAATCCCAAGCGCTGCATAATGGAGTGAGCTCCTATTACTTATCCCAGCTTCTACCAACATAGCAGTTCGAAAGCATGTAAAAATGCAAGTAGAAAAATAGGGACCGTTGACGTTTAGTCATGCCGGCCACATGGCCACAGAGACGTCTCTGGACAGCACTGGCTCTTCAGCTTTGAAATGCTGATGAGCACTGCCCTCTAGAGTCAGGAATGACTAGCACATATGTGCAAGAGAATCCTTTACCTTCATCTTACCTAATACATCAGTTAAAAAACTAACATCAATTGATGCTCGACAGTCTTGTATACTCACAAGACTGTGGTAGCTGAATTACTAGACAGCATCATGAAACTAAGAAGAAACCAATTTATTCAACAAGGTATCATTATAAAGCTTCAGCTGTACATAACCAAAAACAAAACAGTCTGAACCATTACATTTCATTGCTGTAATAGTGATAAATATGCAAGTAAATAGAAAGCTTAGTCAGGTGTTAATTTTCAGAATATTTTCTTTATTCAAATAAACCTTAATTACTTCAAGATTTTTAATCTGGGTTATAAAGTCAGATATAAATACTTTTTTAAAATGTCAGTTCATTAGCAAACAAAGAGAAAGAAGATAAAGCTCAAGTATTTGTTCTACATGGTAAATTGTAAGGCAGTCCAAATTATCTGTCTACAACAAAACTGAGAAGCTGAGTAGTCAAGTGATCACTCAGATTTTTGCAGGCTGGATATGATATCTAATTACCTGCAGGAAAATAACTCCCTCCCTGCAACCTGGGCTTCTGAAATCATCCATTTCCTAGAAGGACTAATGCTTTCTAGCGCTTTTTCAGCAACCACAGGGCAAGTGATAGGGTAGACTGTTTGTTTGATCTACACAATTACCCTTTCAAGCTCTTCCTAGTAACGTATTTCCTTGACCAAACCAAAATTTGGAATTAGCAATTCACACCCTGAAGTGTCAGGGTACCGAGAATGTAAATATTTCACTTGCTGTGAAAATCCTAAGATTACAGTAGCAATAGCCAGGTGTTTAACTGTGGCTTTTAGTACAGGCTTTTAGTAATAAAGCAATGACCTGGGTTTTGAAATAAATATTATGTAATGTTTATTAAATATTTTACATATTAAACAGTTTTATCCAGTGCAAAGTTTAGATTATGTTGTAACTTGTTTGGGGGTCTTTAGGAATTCATATCCAGAGCTCCCCTGTAAATCATAAAAGATGATGTCAAATGTTTTAGGGGATCATTTTCAATTAAACTGTGCCCAAATGGAACATTTTAAAGTAGGATATGGTAGATTTGACTCTGTGAAGTGCTTTGTGGTTGAAAAACTTTGGTAGAGATAGGAAAATATTATTTTTGCTAAATGAAGTTTTCAAATTTTGAAACTGGAAATATTTCAATGAAAAGGTCTGAGACATATTTTCATAATGCATTTTAATAAAAGCATTTATTGTTTTATGAGAAATAACATACTTTATGAAAAATATTGCACCATAAAACTGAAGTAGGATTGAAAAGTACATTTAAATTTTATAAAATGTCTGTGGCGTATGATAAAATATCACACCACATAAAAGAAATCATTGGAAGAAATTAACTCTGAAGTCTTAAATCAAAAAGTTGGATTATGAGCAGTCATATTAGTATGTTTATTTTGGAATGTTTGGGAAAGGTTCAATAGAACCTATCAAATAGTAATAGGTCAAATACAAGTAGTAATATAATATATTCCTATATTGTATTATAATGGTAGAATGTAGGGTATGATTTTTGAACAGACATAAGAGCATCTCATTGAAGAATTTCAAATCAAAGAATTAACATATATGAAGGATATCAAAATATTCTAAAATATATTGTATTTTGTTTGATGAAAATGTTTGTTCTTTTGTTTCATCACTTCATTGCCTGCTTTATTTGCATTCTGGTATTTGTTCTTGGAGACTCAATTTGTTAAAGCAAAAAAATGGTGTTGATGGACTGATTTCATTGTTTAGTTATCAATTATCTAGATATGGACTCATTGAACATCTTCTCTGATTTTAAACATAATTTCCTAAATATTTTTTTCCTGATTCACTCATGTGCCACAAAAGGTTCTGCTAGTAAATACTGCCATCGTGTGGTTATGTTTAAATGTTTTGTTTTTTTCGTATTTATTACTTTTATTGTTTTATCAATGTATAAAATACAAAGAAAAATAAAAATGGAAAATTAAGGGAAAGAAAAAGAAAGGGGGAAAATGTTATGTGATAATTACACCTTGAATGTCCATCCCAGGTGGAGCTGTACTTTGGAATGAATTAAGGATTGCTTTGTTTAAAGGGAAAAAATCAAGTACTAATCAAAGCAATGGCTTATGAAAAAATTATAAGGTTCTTTCACTGTTAGAAGTAAAATACTGTTAATACTGTTTAAAATGTACTCAAAATTTAAAATGTCCAAGGTCTCTTTATACTGATGAAACCCATTTATGTCCAAAAAACCAACATATATATTTCATTATTTTATAAAATATCGCATATCTATTGGATACATTCCTTAGAGAACTGTTGTGATATGATAATTTTTATTTTTTTTTAATGAAAAATGTAAGCTCTATACTTTTACCTCCTTTCTGGAGCATATTGCTTGCAAATTTTGAACATTTCTTAACACTATCATAGACAATTTTCATAAGACCCATCAATGTCTGAACATCCTTTTCATAAGTTCCACCAAGTTTTTTTCTCAACACTATTTTGATTAAGTTGGTGTCAAGTCTTAGCAACCACATAGACAAGCACCTATTGTACCACTCATCTAAGCATAAAATCCCCTGCTTTCAGTGTTATAAATTACTATTTTTGCTTCTATCATCAGCATGTTAATTGTCTGATCTTTAGATTTTATAGTTACCTTCCATGAATATTCCCAACAGAGCTAACTTTGAATATATTTTCATTTTCTGGTCAAGTGTTTTATTATTTCTCTTAATACAACTCCCAGAAATTTCTAATACTTTTCATTTTTGATAGTAGTTTGCATGTTTCATGAACTACAACCATAATATTTTGTGTAAATTTAGTTCATGAGGTAAATTTATGGTTCAAAGTGTAATGCAAACATAATTTATTGGTTTAAGCAAGCCATAGTTAATTATAATTAAGCATGTTGGTTTGTCACCTCATATTTGAAATTTATTCATCAGCTTTCCTCCCTATCTGAAGCATTTTTATTCAGCTGTTTTCAAAACTGTGCACTTTGAATAGAATTTATTACTAGATTCCACCCCTCCCAATTAAAGAAACTTGTGTGAAGCATTTCACTGAATATCCATGCTTCATTTTGTTAAAATAATTATGGCTTTTGCAACTCTTATGCAGCTGCTTTGAAAGTTATGAACAGCAGCCTTGACATTATTATTTTTTTTGCAAAAATTCCCAAAGAATTTCGGAAACACTGTGAGAATGAGCTGAAAAAATAAAGGCTTTGTTTTACAGAGAAAGAAAATGTTTTAGGGTACAATTCTTACTTGATATGTACTGTGTGTGGTGCCACATGCTTGGTATTTTCTAACATTCTTATTAATGACTTAGATGAGAAAGTGGAGGAAATGCTTATTAAAACTGCAGGCAACCAAATCTGTGCATGACAGCTAATATCCTGGGAGACACAAACAAAATTAAACAAGATCTCTTGGTAATTAGAGAATAAGCAACAGCATTGTAACAGTAAAAATGCAAAGTTTTTGCTAAGAAGAGTAAAATCAACTGCACACATATAGGGGCTGCAACAATCCATGAGAGCCAGTTTGAGGCACAAGGTTAGAAACCAGGAGACCATAAATTCTAGTTCTGCCTTAGCCTGTGAGACTTTGGACTGGTCAATTGAAGAAAGAAATGGCAAACTATTTCTGAAAATGCTGCCAAGAAAATTTCAGGGATTCATCAAGGAAATGGCCAGAAAGACTTAAAGGGACTAGTAGAAAAGGAAATGCAATTGATCAGGATCTTGAAAATCCTTTTATCAAAAGATAACTATGAATGAGCAGCTTGATGGAGCTGTGAAAAAAGGCATCTTAAGCTTTAGACTGTATAGTTTTCAAATCCAGAGCTGTAATGATCACACTAACCATCTCAAGAACCCTATTTTCAAGCACCAATTTTAAGAAAGATTCCGCTAAATGGAATGCATCCAAATATAAAAAAGAAGGATCACTTAGGAACTAGAAATGAAACCCTGTGAGGAGACATTGAGGAATATAGTATATTTAGTTTTGAGAAAAGATGGTTTCTTGGGGAACCTGAAGGCTTATCACTCAGAACCAGGGTCGGCAAACCGCGGCTCGCGAGCCGCATGCGGCTCTTTGACTCCTCTCCCGTGGCTCCCTGCGCCTCGGCCAGCCCTTTGCAAGAAGCAGAGATGCTGCTGCTGCTGCAGCTGCAGGGCAGCGGGGCCAGGGGCTGCTTGGGTGGGGGCAGCCCGCCAGCCTCACAGCCCCCGTGTTGCTGCTGCTGCTGAGCAGCAGCGGGGCAGGGTAGGTGCAGGTGACTTTCCTACCGCGGCCGGCCAAGCCCAGCAGAGGCGTGTCTACTAGGCCGGCGTGTGGCATGCAGAAGCTGAAGGCGAGAGCATTGGGGCTTGTCCAGCCTTCATTCCGACATGCCTGCTCCGGTGGAGAAACACCCCCTACCCCAGTTTCCGACCTTCCAGGACTCCACCCAACAGTTCAGGGCAGCCAGCGGGCTGCTGGGTTGTTTCTGCAGCCCTGCGGCTTTCAGCAGCATGCCCCGGAGTTGGGAGCTCCTCTGCCAGCCGCCCCACGCTACCCAGGCCTCCCAGGGTGCCCAGCTGATTGTCGGTTGGCCTCTGGCACCCTGGGGCTTCCTCCAGCACCACCCGCAATCAGGAACTACTCTGCCGCCCTTGCTGCCGGGCATGTAGCAAAGAGGCGGGAACGGCGGCAGAGCAGTTCCTGATTGCGGGTGGTGCCGGAGGAAGCCCCAGGTGCCAGAGGCCACCCGACAATCAGCTGGGCACCCCGGGAGGCCTGGGTAGCGTGGGGCAGCCGGTGGAGGAGCTCCTGACTCCACGGCATACCACTGAAAGCCACGGGACTGCAGAAACAACCCGGCAGCCCGCTGGCTGCCCTGAGCTGTTGGGCAGAGTCCTGGAAGGTCGGAAAGGGGCGGGGGTGTTTCTCTGCCGAAGCAGGCATGTCGTAACGAAGGCTGGACAAGCCCCGAGAGAGGCTCCACAGGGCGTGGAAAGAAAGAATCAGAAGGAAAGACAAGAAGGAAGAAAAAAGGAGGCAGCAGGAGAAAGAAACAGGGAGAGAAGAAGGAGAAAGTTTAAAAAAGTAAGAAAAGAAACCCACAGAAAGGGAGAAAAAAAGGATTTCAAAAGCCAAGAGAGCGCGCGTACGCATGTGCGCGCAGGCACATGCTGGGAGGTGTGTGTGCAGGCGCCCCCCTATAATTTTGTGGCTCCCGGTGGGTTCTCTTCTTTGGGAAACAAGTCCAAATGGCTCTTTGGGTGTTTAAGTTTGCCGACCCTTGACTCAGAAGATGACCAAGCTCTGTTCCTATGCTCTGCAATTGCAGAAAATGAAATGACTGCCATAAAATATATTTTCCAATTGAATCTGAGGGAAAATATCTTAATCGTAAGAGAAGTTTGCCATAGAAATAAATGGTCTGTGTTGGTTATTGTTTTTTTTCTAGCAATGTTCAGAGGCTGGTGGACAACAATCTGCTGAAGAAACATCTTTTGGTTTCTTTTGCTGAGGTTTAAAATAATGATCCTTCTTGTTCTATGTTTTCTGTTATTACTTTTTGTTCCTAATCATATTAATTCCCAATACCCCTAGCCATTATCAATTAGATACAATGGTAAACTGAGTTTTACAATGCCTGCAGGTTTAGAAGATTTCCACTCTTGGTGTTCCTTGAATTTTGTTTTCAGTAAGTTCTCCAAGAGAGTATCTTCCTAATAGTTGTCAATTTTACACTTTTATTCTTGGTCTTTTGACTTTCTTTAATACTACCTGTTTCCTTGGAATGAGTATTAGACAACTATCTATATTTTTTCACTGAGTTAGCTCAGAGAATTTATGAAAGCTCAGTTTTATTGCTTGCTCGTGTTTATGTCTCTGGTGGCTATTGTGGGAGTTTATTGCATGTATACACACACAAACACACATGCACAAGAGCAGAACCACTTCATTTCCATATTGTATCACAGCGAATACCATTGCTTTCCCTCTGGAGAATAAATGTACACCATAAAGATGAAATTAATATTTGAAAATTTCCATTTAAAAGAATCAATATGCCAAGACAAATATTCAGTAAGTTGAGCAGAGGGATTTCAAAAAAGGAAAGTACTGACATGCTGCTGCTATTAATAGATGTTTATTCCACAGACATTTTGCCTCAAAAATGGATGAGCAAAGCCAAATATTTAAGACCACAAAAGGAAAAAGTGTGGGTCTGACTATACAAATGCTCTGACTCATCTCTAAATAGCAGTCAATTGATGCAAACTTGCCAGCTGTTAGCAAAGGCATAAAATGAATCGGGGTGAATTCACCAATACATACAATCAAAATGTCAAAAAATAAAAATAAATAAAAAATTGAAAACCAAAACTGTGTAGGAATTTCTCCATTAGAAATTAATGACTGTGGTAAGCAACCGTAGATAGGACAGTTTTCTGCTATAATTTTTGGGGGATGAACGGTTGATTATATGCCTCCAAGTTGGTGTCAGTTCTTAGCAACCAATATATTTTTCTCCATGACTATCTCTTCCTAACTTGGTTCTCCTAACCTGGTCTTTCAACAGTGGGACCATTGACACTGTAAATAAGTCCATCCACCTTGTTGCTGGCTGCCCGCTTCCCTTCCTCCCCGCATCTTTCTAGCATCAGAACCTTTCCAAGAGAACTGGGTCTTTGCACGATGTGTCTGAAGAAGGATCATTTGATCCTTGAATGAGAACTGTGGGTTGATTTCTTGGAAGATCCATTCGTTATATTGGCTGGCCACAGCATTCTCAAGATTCATCTCTAGCACCAAGCTTCAAGATCTCAGTGCTCTCCCTAGCCTGCTTCTTCAGCTTTACTTCCATAGTGTGTCACGGGGAATAACTTACTTGTCCCCTGGAGAGTAAAAATTCCAGCTGTAATTAAAAAAAAAAACACCCCAACCCATTGGATAAGCTGGATTCAGATTTAAACCATGTGATTCCTTAATGACTGATACCTCATTTAATAACCATTTAAAAATGGTCAGGTCACATGGTTAGTTAGCTTATGAGTGCAACAATTTATGACCAAAATTCTGGGGTCAGTGGTGTTTGTAAGTCAAGGACTACCTGTAAAACCACTTTTAGTAAGAATTCCTTTCCTTTCTTATCTCCTGTTTCCAACTTCGTTTGTTTGCGGTTCTGATACCTTTTTTGTGTTTTGCATAACATGGCTTACTGCAAAGCAAGATCATCTACGAAGTGCGTGAATGTATTATGGAAAAAATGTATTTTTGACATAGCTGTCCCTAAATATGTCAAAGTAGTATTAAGAAGCAAATGGGAGTGACTTAAAAAGAGAGTGTTTGGTTTCCTTAAAGGACAATGGAAGTTGCGGTGTGGGGTGTGTGAAGGTTAGTTTTGGCCCCATCATAAAATATATCTGATGAAGCACAGGTGGGCAAACATGTCAAAAACCCAGTTATTGAGCAGAGAGAGTTGACTTCCTTTCTCAGTCAGATGCTATCTCTGCCTGTTGTGTAATCAACGTGCTTATGTAGGTAACTCAATCTGAAAATGCTTTTTGTAGCATCCCAAAGCCTGAACATACCCTCCTACTGCGAATAACATGAAACTTTTTCAGCCACTTCAAATCTTGTGAAAGGGACTTAGCACAGTCTACCATCAGCTCCTACTTTAGTTCAGCTTGGTTCATGCATTTTCCAGAAGCATCATGGGGCTGTTTTTGTTTTAGTTATGTTACTCAACACTTCAGTTTTGTTAAAAGTACTTGGTGTCTGGAGTTTTGTTTTGCCTGGGCGGGGATGCATAGTTGTCTATAATATTGTAATGTTTGGAAACTTGTCAAAAATGGCCTCCAAAAGAACATAAAGAGAGCTATGGCTTTGCGGTTTATCATAAATACACATGTATAGTGTCAGAATTTTGTTTGGAAAATAAAAGAGGTAGAAAGTGTTCCTCTGTCATGCTTGACTAGAAAGATTGTGTCGGTTAGCCCAAACTATGCATTTTTTGGTGTGATTTGTGATTGAAGATCTAGCTTTTGAATTTTCTCAAATGGACCACAGTAGATAAAAATATTGGTATTGCTAAGAAAATTATTTTCAGTGGATTGAAGGCACTCTTATATTGCCCAATGCTATTATCCACACTTCAGTATATTTCCTTTTACAGGGAGCCATGTCACCCCTTTAGCAGCTGTCAGAGAGAAATTTAATAGCATAAAAGATTCTCTAACGCATCATGAGTAACGAATCCATTGCCCGTATGGACTGAACAATCAGCCAAAGAGATGAAAGGGGTTATATTTAGGGTATGTCTGAGTAAGCATTTCATTTTTTCAAATTTTGGACAAATTCAGAGGTAATTTGTTTTCTAGATTGCTGAAAGCAACGAAGCAAGTAGTAGGGTCTAAGTCAATGGGGAAATGTTATATTTTGGGATGTGAAAAAATAGTTACAGAAGCAAGGAAACAATTCCAGTAGTACAGAGGAGGAAAATTAAATGGCCATATGAGCTTTGCTGATGCAGGATGTACTTTGTTCATATGCTACAGCAATTGTTCTTATAAAACTGCTGATGGAATAGATTTTAATTTCCCCCCCAGCTTGGGACTCTTATGTATCAATAGCAGAACTGGACTCAATCTGGGGCTGAGAGAAAGGAACTTTAGAGGAAAAGTTCAATAAACTTTAACTTTAAAAGACTGGATTTGGCTGGGTGCGGCTGCCAGAAATAAGTAAATTTACAATGCACCCCATGGGAAAAACAGCTTGGCAGAGAAACTCAGAACGTGGCTTTCTGCTATATTCTTAAGGGAATGTTCAGCCTGCACTTACTACCTTGTTTCTGTTTTACTTATGCTTATCAAATTAAGCGAGTACAGTGTTTCTCAACCTTCCTAATGCCGTGACCCTTTAATACAGTTCCTCGTGTTGTGGTGACCCCCAACCCCCAATGTAAAATGTAAATTTTACATTTACCCAGTAATTATAATCCATGAAGTGTCGGAAATATGTTTTCTGATGGTCTTAGGCAACCCCTGTGAAAGGGCCTTTCGACTCCCAAAGGGGTTGCGACCCACAGGTTGAGAACCACTGAGCTAGTAGAACTTTTCTGAACAGTTTATGGACAAGGTAATAGTAAGTATTATTTTGTTTCTAATTGAGATTACAGGAGTAGATCTATTTATTTTTTGCTGTCTGAAATTAATAGTTATCTTTAATATCCTTGGAATTCACATGGGACTACACTAAGAAAGAAAAGCATTTCGGATACAACTTCCTTGTGTGTGAAGCAAGCATTGTTTATTACCATATAATTGTCCTTCCTAAAAAATATGTCACTTTGCAATCAGAATCTTATTTGTAAGAAAAAGCACGCAAGAGATAGCAGTACTGGGCTGAAATGCGTCCAGAGAATATTGCATACCCTCAAGGCTACTTTGAAATCAAAGGAAGAAATTGGAGAGGAAAATTTCTTTTTTTGTTTTGCACATGCATACAACCCATTCTGCTCTTATTTTACTTTCAGTCTAATATATGACCTTTGCCTAAGGCAGTGTTTCTCAACCTTGGCAGTTTGAAGGTGCATGGACTTCAATTCCCAGCAACGCTGGCTGGGGAATTCTGGGAGTTGAAGTC
>JANHFR010006773.1:330912-343357 GCA_032468015.1 Mimophis mahfalensis | reverse complement strand
ATTTGTACTGAAATATGTGTTTTCCAATGGTCTTAGGCGACCCCCGTGAAAGGGTCGTTCGACCCCCCAAAAGGGTCCCGACCCACAGGTTGAGAACCACTACTCTAGAACATTATCTCCTTGAGATCATACTTCCACTGATCCTAATTTGTTAGATTTATATCCTGTCTTATGCATAGGAGTTCAAGATGGCATTCATTGCACTCCTCCTTCCTATTGTTCCCACAATAAAAACTCTGTGGAATAGGTTGAACCAAAAGAGAGTAATTGTCAGACCCCAAACCAAAAAAGACATGTGGAAATTCTTCCAAACGAAGTTCTTTAATTGTTTCATGTCTATAGACAAAATCTAAACTGAGCGCTCTACCATCTGCATTTACCATATATTCCATAACTATTAGGGAGGGGCTGTCTTTAACTTCTTTCTCTCACATGTAACATCCAGATTGAGTTGCCTTTTGCTTTTCTAGGAATCTTCCTTCCTGGGAATCGACCTCTTCACTACACCACAACTACTATGTCACAGTGACTCACTTTTTTTCTCAGTTCTTTTGAGTTTCCAAAATAGTTAATTTTATTTTGATTGTATTTTATTTACTTGTATGATAAATACAAATGATTTTATTTTATTTACTTAAAGGGCCAGAATGTAAGAAACTGTGGTTACGCCTATGATATATTTTCAAACAGTTGAGAATACTTCTCAGACTATAAATACTACCATAATCTAGCCACATACAATTTTCAGACTGTATTTTCTATTATACAGATAAGGGTGATAAAAGAATAGTTATTACACTGCGTGGCTGTTTAGAACAAAGTCCTTTCATCAGTTTTTCTGGGCCTTCATAATTTGCAGGAGCAGTTGGAACTCCTCTGTAACCTTAGCACAAAACTAGAATGGATCCTTTTTTCTGTTTGACTAACTCATGGTTACAGATTGCTTTAAAGATGATTTCAAAGCCAATTACAATCATTACTCACTGCAGAATTTTTTTTGAACCAACAAAAGATAAAATGACCATCTGACTACCTCATGAATTTCTATGCCACCAGACAGGTTAATAATCTGCTATCTCATCTGATCTTCCAATGTTTTTTTCCCACCTTTTTAAGGATCCTCTCAAAGACTGAACCATTCTGACATAGTCAAACATTCAGCCCAGCCATATTTAAAGTATTCGCCTCATTTTATTGATAGGAACTGTATTATTAGGGTCTTTGTGTTTTAAGCAACAATGTTGTATGGAAATGTTGGCCTAGGAGTCTTTGGTTTCAGTAGTGGGAACAGACGCATATTAAATATTAAATTCTATATAAAGCCTTACCTGGTTTACATTCATAGAAATCACAGCATTCCCCTGGCTTTCCTGATGCTTTGGAAACCAGTATATTCAAATAGCCGGGTTGGCAGACCTTCCTCAAACATCCTGCAGGATTGCAGACACAGCGGCTTGGAAGAGGGCAACATTCTCCAGGGGGAGCATAGCCTTCAATCAGAATCGAGTCCTCTGGACAGCGTGGAGAAAACTGCACCTCACAACGGGCTTTGGAGCAGTCCGGTTTTTCTTCTGAAAGCAAGACAGTAAGCGCACGTCAGGAAGACATTACCTGATATCTGAAGCTTCACAGTGATGAAAAGTCATACACATATATTTTAAAATGGTTTTTTTTTAACAACGCCACCTACCCAGCCAGTTACATTGCAGTAGTGGTTCTTGAAGAACAGGAAAGTTCATAAAGAAGATTCTTTTAGGAGGGATATTTCTAATAAATATAATTCCCATGAAAATGAGGTGTGCACATTTTCCTTAAAGATGCACGTTTGCTTGCTTGATCTTTTTCTTACAATAGATATCCCGAACCAAAATTCCATCATGAGCAAGAAAATCACTTGTAGTCCTTACAGAGATGAAGAAAGTATTCACACAGAACACTAAAAATGTTTGTTGCTTTAGGGACACAAGCCTAGCCATGACTGCAATATTCGGACTATTTGTCTATTCCTTAGTGAAGACTACATTATTACTTAATATCTTTTTGAAGAAAAATTAATTTCCCAGGTGGATTATAGGTGACATTTATTTGAACTGCAACCATGTACTACAAGTGGGGCTTTTTGCAAAGGGTGTTGTTGGCTGTGAACTGCTTATTGTGAACTGAGTCAGGTTTCTCAGCAATGTTGGTCTCAGCCAATGGAAGAGTTTAAATTAGTTCTTTAGTTATTATTTTAAAGAATATTACTTAGCAGAAGTTCATAAAACAGATATTATTTCAAACAATAATACAAAATAGTTTATTTATTTATTATTTATTTGTATCTGGCCTCTATTTTTAGAAATAACTCAAAGTAGCAAACTTAACACAAGTTCATCCTCCTATTTCCTCACGACATACTGTGAGGTGTATTGGGTTGAGAAAGAGTAACTGGCCTAAAGTCACCCAGCTGGCTTTCTGGCTAAGGTGGGAGTAAAACTCACTGCTTTTTAGCTTGGTGCCCTAACCATCAGACCAAACTGTCTCAAAAATACTAACAAAACCAGCAATAAAACTTATACGAACACAACCAGCAATAAAAACTGAGGCAGGTTAAATAACCTGTTAAAATCAAGTAGATAATGCAATTTTTCATATGCAAACAGATACAATAATTTGTGGCACATTCCACAAGATCATAAAATCATTTTAAGTTAATGGGTTAAATGGGTTTGAGCAATGGCAGCAGAATGAAAGAAATCATGCTGCTTATTTGAGCATAAAAGTTGTTAAAATTTTAATTCCCTTTTTTGGGAAGTTATTAATTTTCCTTTGCTTCACATTGCACTCTCCATCTTAAAACAAAATACTTAAAGCCGATTAGGAGTAAATAACCACTTTCTGTTACAGTAGTCTTGGATTAACATAAAGAGGCATCCACAGATTCAGTCATGAGAAATTTCCCTATTACTGTTTCCACATTCAAAGGATTTGAGAAATCAAAGGTTCATAGCAAGGACAAATAGCTAGTGAGATAAGCCAGTGCAGTATACTGAAATAGCTGAATAGTTTCTCTAGTTTGATTCAGATCATGTTCTAATGTTTCTCCCATTGATACAAAACAGCTTGCATTATCTGTCTGTCTATCATCTATCTATCGACCTCTCTGGGCATTCTGTGACCAAGTATAATCAACAAAGAACAACAGCTTATTATATCTGCCTGCAAGAATCCAGAAGACCACTCTGTCGTCATATAATATACGCCACATATGGTATTAGGAGTAGTTAATAACTGCATTTTTTCATTTTCCATACCAAGTATGCAGTGTTTTAGAATCTACTTGGAAACAAAAGCTTTTCTTATGCATAGTAATCGTTAATAAAACATATTTTGTACAAAGGTATGCAAATAATGCTCACATAATTAGCAGCACTGGATGTTATCACACAGCTTGCAGCACACTCCTTCATAACTCTCAGAAACTTCAAATAAGTTTCTTATCTTGCATTATCTTGGTTTTTTGTTTTCAGTTTTGTCAGTTCACATTTAGATGTAGCTATTCTCTTTTTAAAAAACCTACTCTCCCCACCCACATACTCAACTTTTTACTAGTTTAACCCCCCTCATGCAATGTCCACCGTTGTCATCCTTGCTAAAACAAAATCTACAAGAGAGACCTTATTTGGAA
Source organism: Mimophis mahfalensis (assembly GCA_032468015.1). Taxonomy (NCBI): domain Eukaryota; kingdom Metazoa; phylum Chordata; class Lepidosauria; order Squamata; genus Mimophis; species Mimophis mahfalensis. The sequence goes on along the minus strand of JANHFR010006773.1, from coordinate 339,690 downwards.
CTGGGGAGGAGGTGAATCCTAGTCATTTTAAATTCCCAAAAAGTATAATTATTACAATATTTAGTTTTTCAAAGGTGCATAATTATTACAATATTTAATCTTTGAAAATAACTAAATGCATTAATAAACCCATTACTGTATAAGCAATATTAAAATATATCAATGCCTCCTCGTAGAATGGTTAGGGGTAATTAGTAGGGCAGTCTATCCTTGCTTATTTCAGTTGTGCAGTTGCTGAACCATTAAAATTATTTCAGATGCAGTCAAGACCAATGAAAAGGCAAAGACTGGAGCGTAAGTAAATTCTGACCAGAGCCTAATAATCAATTACTGGTTGAGAAATAACGTTCTGTCCTACCCTTCCTTCTACTGCTGCATCTGCAGCTCATGGGTATCGGAGCAAAGTTTCAGCAAACATTAGTCTGGAAAAAATCCTGCATGGTCTGGAAAAATCCTGCACACTTTTTAATGGGGCATAATGCTTACCCCGAGGGTAGTTATTTCCAATTAATTTTGCATGATAACCTCAAAATATTTATTTAATACAGCAACAGTTTCACAATTGAATTCTTTAAGAAGGCTTAATTGGAAATGTTATCAGGATATGTTATTGTTTAATGACTAAATGATAACATCTCAACATCTTATGAAAGGAAGATTATAGTAAAAAAATAATTCTGGTAGCTTACTGATTTTGTTCCCTATTTTCACCCTGCATTAGTATTAAGTGCTACTTTAGGAAGGGAATGGACTAGAGTAAATTATAAAGACTGTAAAAAAAAAATCAGCTGATTTCATATTGTCCTGATTTTTTTCCCCAACTGACTTAGCTAATTATTATTTTTCATTTGTCAAAAATGTTCAAGTCTCACTGCATTTTAGAGGCTTCCATGTTACCAGGCCAACTGAATGAGGGCTGGGCTGTAAATCTGCAACCTCCTATTTTACAAGGCTCAACTATTTTTGAACTTTGTATAAAGCTCTCAAATACTTGACAGTGTGGCTAGATAAAATCTTTACTGCAAACTACTGAACTGGCTACTCCTATATCTACATGGCAGGCAACCACTGTAACTTTGTCCTACCTGTCCCATGTTTCAAAGGTCTCTCTGCAATGCCCCTCATAGTGTTGAAGGCATGTAACAGCTGCCTTGAGAATCTTTCTCTTTCCACTTGTCTCTTACAAATGCTACTCTCCTGTCTGCAATGTGGAGATTATTATTATAACTCTTATAAATTGCTTCTAATCTTGCAGAAAGAAACCACCACCTCCTCCTCCATCATAAGCCCAGCTTTCTTTAAAGTATCTTCACTGCATTGCCAGTGATTTTTACTGTTAATGATATGGCACAAAAAATAGCTGATGATTTGCTGACCTCTTTTTATATGGTATGACTGCGTTCACCGAAAGAATAAAATAGTAAAAACAAATCACCATGAAAGTAAAAACCAACCAAACAACCAACAGGAAAAAAAAGATCTGAAATAATGATCAGCAACACTATCCAGTGCTAGACTTTCAGAAACAGTATCAAGGAACAAGATACAGATACAGATGTAATACAAATGAAATGAATATTGGGACATCATCCACAGGAAAATTAAGCTGAAATACCCATGGATAGAAAAAAGAAGGGAGGAAAACATGGTTAAAAAAAAAATCTCAGCCTGAGAGCAATTCATAGCCCATAAAGCTGCTCCATCTGGATTATCACTTTTCATATTTTTCTTCTTCCCTAACTTTTGAGGATGCGCTTGTTGCATAGTACAGAAAAGAAAAAACAACAACAAATGTTTATTCATTTCTGGGGCATTTCTAATTTAAGAACTAGTTTATATGCACAAAGAATTGCTTATCCAACTGGTCTGAAATGAGCAATGAAAAATAAAAATTGCAAATTCAAGCAACTTATCACAATTGACAATTTCTGTCAGTGAAGATTATTGGGAAATAATCTTAATAAACAATGGGTGTATCTCCAGCAAAATGATTGGTTATATGCAAATATATCAAATATTTTAGAAAAGGCACAAGTGATACTGAACATTTACTAGTTCAAGTTATAATTTTTTTTACTCTAGCTCTAAAATCTAAATCTTTGACCAAACTTGACATTCATTCATTCATTCATTCATTCATTTAAATTTATATATCACCCTTCTCCCAAAGGGACACAGTGTGGTGTACAGGGCTTTAAAATAAGCAATATATACAAGTTAAAACAAAATTAAATTCTACAAGCCCTCATGCACAGCATACAAATTTAAAAAAAACACCCTCCTCAGTCCAGGCCGGCCAAAGAAAATAACCACATTTTTAATTCCTTACGGAAAGAGGAGAGGTTGGGGGCCGTCCAGAATTCCACTGGAAGTTGATTCCATAAGGCGGGCGCCCCCACAGATAACACCCTCCCTCTAGGCACTGCCCGCCGGCACTCTGTAACTGGCAGGACCCAGTTATGGAGTACAACACACTAGAATTGTCAATATGATAAGATGTTCAATGATTTCATATTACATTTTCTTACCTGGAACTTTTGTTTTATCATAGTGTTTATAAAATAAAATAATGTTTATTAAAGCACTGCATATATCATTCACAGCATTTTATAATGTATCTTATTTTATATGCATATTTTAAATATGGACACAAGTAATCCTTGACTTACAACCCCAACTGGGACTGGAATTTCTATCATAGTCAGGGAGGTTGTAAAGTGAGTAATCACATGACTTTGACTATTTTTATTTATTTTTGTACCTGGTTTTGATTATTTTTACCATGGTTGAAAAGCGAATCCAGTTTCCCCAAATGGATTTTTTTTTTGGTCAGAAACCAGAAAAAAATGTCACAAATTGCAATCATGTGACTGCAAATGGTCATAAATATGAGTTGGTTGTCGAGTCCCTGAATCGCGATTACAGAACTGTATGGTGGTGGGTGGGGCAAGGGCCTTACATGCGAGTTCAGGTTGTAAAGTACTTTTTTCCAGGGCCATTGTAACTTTGAACTGAATGGTTCATGGTTTAAATGAATGGCCATGTATTAAGGATTACCTGTAATAACAGGCAAAATTTATCAGGGCTGTGCTAAATCCTTTGGAAAAAGTGCTTTGGAATGGAATGCATTTTTTAAAAGCAAAGGGGCTGTGCATATGCTGTGACAGCTGGGAGCAATTTTCAAAACTGCACCAGCCTGGGAAAAAGCCATAGCTGCTTTAATAATCAAAAAAGGAGCTTCCTCTATGCTCCTTTGTTCTGAAGTACCTCTTTTGAAGAATTTCCACAGCTCTAATACTTTCTAAATTGTGCATCATATTGTGATGAAAACATGGTTTCACGTTTTCTAAAATCTTACATCCTTTTATATTGTTAAAATCTAATACAAAACACCTTTCTTCCATTTGGAGGTCAACTACAGCTGTCACTGAAATTGATGTCAAACAATAGATGTACTGTACAGTAACACGAGGGCAGGAAGGAAATATTAAAAGGATTAGAGATAAACAAGAAAAATGATTATCCAGCTGAAGCAGCCAGGCAGCCAGGCAACCCTACAGGAATGCAAAATACTCAAAAGGATTTTTAGGATATCAAAAGGATGGTTAATTCGATTTTAAAGAGAGATTACATTAGATACACACTGTATATCATCCCTCAGAAATGAACTGATGGAAGCAGTAACTACACCAAGCTTTTATGTAATTGTCAAATCATATCTGGATTCTTGTGTTCAAAAGAGATTTGTTTCAGATTTTTAGAAGGAGGATTAAAAGATTTTAGAAAACAATAGATATGTCAAACTGGAACCTAAATATGAAAAAAATAACATGAACCTCCATATTCGGTAATAAATTAAGAGGACAACAGGAGTATACACCACAGAGGGTTTGCAAGCATTCCAGTCTTCTTAATTTGCAAGTATTTCAGATTTCCTGAAAACCTGGCTCCGACTGCTTTGTACTGCCCCAGGGCTTTTCTTTTTGAGAGCAATATAAGGTAGCCAATATGAAGCTGTATTTACAGATTCTATTAATTCAGGCCCGATTAATCTAGCTCATTTGGCTTCAGCCTTTCGATACTTGAAAAGACAATGCTTAAATTTATATTCTGCCTTGTTTCCCCCACTCAAATAATGTCTCACAAGGGTGGACTAAGCCCAACTGACCACTCAACAAGATGAATGGCTGAACTTGAATTTCAAACCTTCCTAGAGCTCGTTGCAAAATTAACCACAGGTTGACCTAAGCATTAAATTAGCATTCTAATTTAAGTCTCTAGAAACTTTTGCTGCTATTGACAAGACAAAGAGGGTGACAGAGATTGTTGGAGAGGCTGGGAAAGTAAAGGAAGAGAGAAGAGATATAACAAGACCAGACAAAAAAGAAAGGTCCATAGGAGATTTATCTTACAAATGGCAATTCAGTGAGAAACCTGTGGAAAATATTTCAAGTTTTTTCAAAGAGATTCCACCTTAAAAAAACACTTTATAAGTACGATTTGAAAATTTCTAAAATTTGCTAGCCAAATTTGTCAATGTGATAAAAAGGCACATCTCAGTTCAAGTTCCTGTTCAACTGTGAGAATCAATAGATCAATTTGTCCTACCTGCAAAGTCATCTTAGCCTAGAGTGATTTTTTTCAGCTCCCATTTGGTATACAATGCCAAAAGTAACTAACTCTATTCTGGCTTGAGCCTGCATTGGATTCGCTATAGAGGCACAAGCTTTAGAGATGTGAGCCTTTCTTTCCAATGAAGTATTGAAAGAGTCCTTATTTAATTTACAAGACATCGATAGGCTTGCCTTTTCTGATATTGTTGCCTGAAAAATTTCAAGGGTCACAAGTGCAGCAACAAACATATCAAGAGCTCATGTTGACTGGATGCAAGTCAAGAGCCCCTATCCAACCCAGTACTTTTCTTCCAAGGTTTCTCTTCTATTTGAAATGAACCCCATGTATTGCTTCAGTCACCAATTTGACTCCTTTTGTGAGGAAAGCTTAAAATTGTAAAGTGTTGCTAATTTACGCACCTGAATAGGGGGGAAAAAAATATTCCTTCCCTATATGACTCCTCAAGTTTGTACTATCCTGACAGTTTTCCATTCTCTAGCCTCTGGTTTCCATTTAATTCCATTCCAGATTAAGTTCTGGTCGCAGGGGAAATTTACTATTTATACCTTTATTTATGTATGCAACAACACCTAAAATGTTTTGATACCTACATATCTATGAGTTGTTGAAGATAAAATTAAAATTCATGGGGAAAATCAGCTTATGATTTGAACTTTTTGAAAAAAATGATTAATTTACAAAGATTATCATATTGATGGTGGATTCTCAACTGTACCAAAGCATCTAATTTTGGCAGGAATGAGGATTCCTTACTCTTTATCTCATATATTTTCATTTCTTCAGAGAACATCCATAATCTTCCTTCCCAGAAGCACCATAATTATTCTAGTAATTTTTGCAGGTCCTATTAAAAACGAATATTTTTGCCTTACAACACTATACAGGTAGTCCTCACTAACCATAATTGGGATCAGCAATTCCATTGCCAAGTGACACATTTGTAAAGTGAAATATGTCCCTACACCTGACTTATGGCATCAGTTTGTCATTTGTGTCTGTAGTTGTTAAGTAAATTACTGTGATTTCAGCCTGATGCCACATGACCATGACCTGCTAATTTTATCAGATTTAGCCCAGATACAAACTAGGCAATTCCACAGTGTTCTAGATTTTTAGAGGTTTCATGCTCATATTTAATGTTTAGAGTTTATCATTATTTGGATATTTTAGAAACATGCATCAAGCCCATTCAGTGGCTTCCTCAGTATTATTTGAGCACGTTTGCTTTGTCTGCTTAAAGAAGTATGTTGCATCTGTATGGATTTGTGATGATTGGAATAGGTAGATGTGTACGTGCTACTTCAGTATATATTTATGAGAGATAATCTGGGTGGGGGCATATGTGTTGCCCCTAATTGAGCAGAAGTATGTATACTTCTGCTCAATTAGTATAATTAGTATAATTAGAATGGTGTATAAGTAGAACTTGACTTATGACCACAGTTGAGACTGGAATTTTGGTCACTAAATGATAATGTAATTAAATGAGTTATCATATGATTAAGCCTGATTTTATGATCATTTTTATTTTGGCTATTAAACAAACCACACACAGTTGTTAAGTGAATCTGGCTTCCCCAGTTGATTCTGCTTGTTAGATGCTAACTGGGAAGGTTGCAAATTGGGATTATATGACTGTAAGGTACTGCAAGTGTTGTAAATGTAAGCTAGTTGCTTAAAGCCTGAATTGCAATCACATGATTACACAGGTGGTTTGATGGTTATAAATTTGAGGAGGGGTTCATAAATTGTTCCATGGCTGTCATAACTTCGAGTCACCATTAAGCAGATGGTCATAAATCAAGGGTTAGCTGTAAATGTATTGCTTCTGCATGCTTGTGCATGTGGTTTCTGTTCTCTTTTCATGTTGCATTTGAGTTTGTCATGAAAATACAATGAAAATAAAAATTGAGTTGCATATGTTCTGTGTTGCATGACACGGAAAAAGGAGCTTAACACGGAGCAACTGACAATGTCTACCCACTGCTGAACTGCCTTCCCCATAGGAATACTGATAAATTTGCAGATCTTTTCTCCCTTCCCTTCCCAGCCCAATCCAATCCTTTTCAAATATGACTTTAGTTTTGCTGGCATCTTCAACCATACCAAATTTGGTACTGTTTTATTTGTTCTGCTAATGATCAAAGAGACAGAATCCTGAGCAATTTTTGCAAAAGGTCTTTCCATCATTCAGTTGGGATGAAAAGAATAAATCTGGCAGGACGGAAGATGAAATGGGACCATATCAGAAAGGCAAGACAGCAAAAAAGACAAAATCAAAGGAAAGTGGTACTTTAACATTGACACAAAGGTGCACTTTCCACCCCCAAAGGGGATCTGGACTGTTTTTTTTTTCCTTGAGAAAGAAGAATAAAACATTTTCCTTCTCATCCAAGAAGCTTCATCAGTTGTGATGGGGGAGGGGGGGGATCCCATTTTTCCATAAGGCTACAATTATGTGATGAGTGGTGAATAGCTATAGAAAGTGATATAATAAATAAAGTACCATATTGAAATCCAGTGAACAAAAGTGGTGGACCTGGTGTCTCAGAATTCATTCATAAATTCATTCGTTCAGTGTGAACCATACGGAAAGTCTTTCCAGAATCCAAAAAAATTCCTATTCTCTTCAATATCTAAGGCAGGGGTCTTCAAACTTGACAGCTTTAAGACTTGTGGACTTTAACTCCCAGAATTCCTCCTCCAGTCATGTTAGCTCAGGAATTCTGGGAGTTCAAGTCCACAAGTCTTAAACTTGCCAAGTTTGAAGACCCTTGATCTAAGGTATTAATAATTAGGTAAATATTGTTAGATGCTTGTATATGTTTTTAGAAATTCAGAGTGAAAGGAGTGGTTTATAGATGGCATTACTTTTTATCTGGCTAGTGTTGCAATTAATATTTTAGTATCCATTTTGAACAAAGATGATGGTCTATAAATATGCATATCCACTAAAGTCTTTCTTAGGCTTTAAACATTACTTTAATATAAGCCTCATAAAACAATAAAAATAAATACAGATTAAATGATTGATTGTAACCTATAATAATGATACTGACAGGTCTATGCAAGTCCTGTATCATTCAAGTAGAATCTATTAACACAAGGAACTTTCTCCAGCTTCTTAGATTGAATTGTCTCTGTAATTTATGTAAAGCTAATAGATAAAAAAGTTTATTTTTCTATCTTCATGGGAAACTTCTTCTATTTGAATATTAATATTTGGTTGTTTAGTCAAAGAATTTCCTAATTTATATAAATGTGTATAAAATCATACCTCTGATCTGAGCATAGATTCTGTGAATAACAGTTCATTGTTAGTCTGAATCCCAAATATAAAATTTAATATGCTGTTTTCAGAAAGAGACAATCAGATATGTTTAGAATATTTATCAGAATAACAACGGTGTTATTTCTGAGTAGTTTATTTATTGTTGTTTACCTATAGACAGAATCTTACCAGGCTAAAGCCATTATCTGCATAATTATAGATATACTGTGTGAACTGCCAGGGAGGGACTCTTTTAACCATCTTCTTGCCTACAAGACATTATAAACTCCTCTGCCTCTTTGCCCTATGGATAGCAGCCCCTCCCTCCTGGGATTTTATTCAGCTACTGACTATATTCAACTACAATTTCTGAAGAGGCATGGAACATGATAGCCTTGATGGACTGCATCTAACACCGAGTGCACTTTTGCTTCTTACTCTAGAACACAGATGAAAGCATAGGAAAGGATGAGGGAACTGAAGATCAATTTTAGAAATGAATTCAGCTAATAGATAATCTTTGACATAGAGAGCATTTTCTTAACTCTGATGATTGAAACATCCTTCCATACACATTGATTCACTTTTGTGTCTGGTGCTTCCAGTATCACCTTTATATGAAAATATGGAAATTATTAAATATTATCAGACTGTCTTTTGTATGGTATGTTCACACGCTTGTTTTTGCATGACAATTGCTGGATGTTTAATGATGAATTCATCTTCTGTCTTTCTAAAGACCCTAAAGCAGTGGTTCTCAACCTATGGGTCGGGACCCCTTTGGGTGTTGAACAACCTTTCCCAGGGGTCGCCTAAGACCATCGGAAAACACATATTTCAATACAAATACAGGTGTATGTGAAAATAATTTT
>JANHFR010006773.1:271876-288415 GCA_032468015.1 Mimophis mahfalensis | reverse complement strand
ACACACAGAGATACAGAGAGAGGGGAGAGAGATAGAGGGAGTGGGAGAGGGATTTGGAGAGAGAGAGTGAGATACAGAGAGGGGTAAGAGAGGGAGGGGGCAAAGAGATACAGAGAGGGGGAGAGGGGGAAAGAGACAGAAAGAGAATGATTTTGTGACTGGGTAGGCATGGCTAGGGGGTCATGTGACTGGGTGGGAGTGAGTGACATTGAGTTGGCCATGCCCACTCAGGTTTTATGGCTCCTGGTGTTTTTTTCCCAGTGGGAAAAGGGTCCAAATGGCTCAACTGTTCAAGGATGCAGACCCCTGATTTACCCTATCTCAATTCTAGACATACAAGAATGTGATATAGAAAGGCAGCCCAACGTAGCCCATAATCTGTACATTTGATCCTTGTTTAACTATCGCAATTGGGACTAGCAACTCGGTCATTAAGTAAAGGGGTCACTAAATGAAAGGGCTACTGCTCATGATCTTACTTTAATGTTCACTTGCTTTAAAAATTTGCAAAGGTCTTAAATGCGAGGACTGATTGCAAAGTCACTTTTTCATTACCATTTAAAATATGAGGCAAAACTCAACACATGTCTCACTTAACAACAGGAATTTGGGGCTCAATTGTGGTCATAAACTGAGGACTACGTGTATATGTCTGAACTGAGTGATCCCATAAGTCTAAAGAGCTGATAGTCTAGCACCGGCTTCTTACAATATAATAAGTGACATGCAATGAAATTCGAAAGAGCCATTCTATAAACCCAAATTTGCTCTTTCTTTCTTTGGATCTTGCCTTTGTTTCTGGGAAGCCAGACATTAAAAGGGTAGCATGCTCTAGTTTGCCTGATTTTCCAGGTTCTAGGAGGATTGATGTTATCTTTTAAGTACAGAAGAAATTGGGTGATGATGTACTATCCTCTTAAGGATCCTGGGTGTCCAGATCTATTCTGCAATGTAGGGAAATTACGTACATATTTTATTATTATTTGATTTATTATTAAATTTGCTTGCCAAGTATCTTGCTTTCAAGTAATAGATACATGTAAATCTACCACCATTTCAAAATGATTATAACAACACTTTGCATCTTCTGCATTGATCTAGAACTGCCTGAATTGTACATTTTTATCAACTTTTTAGCTGTAAAATCTGCTGAAAACAGTGCTGTCTCTTCTTACCCATAATATTGCCCTGTTTCCCTACACATTTCTAGAGCTGCAGATTAGATCTTCTTATGGTGTCAGTTGCTTCAAGACAGAGAGTTCATCAGGTAATTCCAAATCTAAAATGAGACGGTCTGCAAATGCCACTTCCAGTCCCAGACATTTAATGTTAACTGCTCTCTGCTAGATTCTCACTAACTCCAAGCTCAAAACACAGGGTGCCCTTCCCCCTTAGCAAATGACAGTTCTGGCAGTTATAGAATGTGATCACCATTTGGGTGCTTGGCAACCAAACTTAACTGGACGCCAGGAGGGAAAGTCACCAATGGTGATCATGTGACTGCAGGGCACTGCAATCATTGTAAAGTATAATCTGTTTTTGCCAAGCACCCAAATCATAATCATATGACCAAAGGAGTGCTAGAACTGCTCAAGGTTCAAGGACTGGTTATACTGTAGCATTCTTTAAATAAACAGGACAGATTTAAGAAACAAAATCATTGTTTGAACAAGTGCAAAAGGAACAAATGAATGGACTCTATTCTACATTCACTAAATTCCAATTTCTAATACTTTCGCTAGTTCTGCAACTGTGCTTCAAGAGAGATAATATCTTATAGATACTTGGGTATCATTTTCAATGCTTCAGGTAATTGACATTCTCATTATCAGGTCTCCAAAACTGAGAAAGCTTTGTCAGGAATAATGAAATTGTGCCATACAATATAGGTCAACATATCCTCCAATCCTAAATTAAAAAACAAACAAACAAACCCGAGTTAGTTCCTGGCTTTTCATAAGCAGTAGAGTTATGGGAATTTCTACCTGTTTATAATATGGAATTCTTTCAAATCAAACTCCTGAGGAACTATTTTAGGTGTACCTAATGGTACTCCTACCCCCTTTCTCTATGTTGAAATTGGTAGAGGCATAATTAAAGCTAGAACAATTGTAAGGACAGTTAATTAGTAGGCTAGATTTCTCTCACTACCTGATTCATTTGCTTCCTGGAGCAAATGATTTTTTTCACTCCTTTCTGCACTAGTTGATTTACATTTTTATCCAATCACTTGTATTCTTTCAGTTTTTCTCCAGAATTCTCTTTAAATTCAAATAATACTAATAATAATTTATTATTTTTAAAAAGGGTGCTGGATGCCTTTGCCCACATCCTCCCAAATTGTTTAAATCATCACACAACATTAAGTGCTTATTGATAAGCACTTTATAAAACCAAAATTAAATACGATCATTATCTCAAATTTGTTACAGTGCTATCTTTTCGAGAAACACTTACAGGACTATGTTCCATTAAACTGCATCAGCAAATAGGGCCGATTTCTCAATATCCCATATGAGCTTCTGATACATATTCCTCTTTCCTTGCTCCAAAGAAATTATAGAAGATTTTACACGTTATGTATTGTACTGCCCGATTTCCACTTCAGAACATAAAAAATTCTGGAGCTCCTCTTGACACAAAAATCATTTCAAATGATTCATATTAAACTGAATATCTAATGAATTTAGATAAGGAAACAATGCTATGAAAATTAGCAAGTTTTATATGGGCTGCTGCTAAACAGAGAGAATATTTTATCAAAGGTTCTTAATATTTTGTAATATACAATACCATTTTAATATTTTTACATATTTTTGAACATTTTAGTGCAGAGTTCCCCAACCTTTCCAGTGGAGGGGGTGGAGAGTGCAGATGGTTCAGCATGAGCGGCTGGCAAGCATGCACAGCTCCATTTGCATGAGTGGTGAGCACAGACCCCGACTGCTCATGAAAATGGAGTGTGTGTGAATGCGCTTGTTCGCTACTCATGCAGTGGAGATGCATGTGCGCTTGCAATTTCTGTGGCCTGGTTGCAAACACCTCACGACCCATTAGTGGGCCGTGGTCCAGAAGTTGTGGACCTCTGTTTTAGGGTATTTATTAACATTGGGTCACTTCTGTGGAGGGTCTATCTTATTTGTTAAGACCAATGGTGAAAACAATAATAAATCTATTGATTAATTGATTGACTTAGCAAGCGCTAAAGAAACAGATTAATTGTTCATAAACACTCTGAATATCCCAATTCAGATCTAATCCCTTTTGATATAATCCTGCTTCCAAAGAGCCACGACCAGATGAATGAGGACAAAAGACCAACGCAAACTGTTCAATGCACTGAACAGTAAGTTTGGGTTGCTTTGTGCTTGAATCAAAAGCATACGTGTTTTGCGGTTAGTTTGATCTTGTCCAAAGTGATTCAGAGAGAAACAGCGAAGTGGCCAAGAATATTGGCAGCTGCTGGACATCTAGGAGAGAAGGTATGAGATTTAGGGACAAGATTTAGGGCTGCTAGAGCAGGGTTATCAAACTCAAGGTCCGTGGGCCTGACTGTCATGCAGGATGCTTAGATCTGGCCCGCAGGGCTGCCCTGGAAACAGCGAAGGACTGGCCTGTGGTGCCTCTGTCATGTGCAGCCCTCCCAAGCTCCATTTTTTCTGGCACGGCACACAGGTGCCCCCAACACAAGCAATGTTGAGCTGGCTGGCCATGCCCACCCAGCCCCCCGAGGTCAAACACAGCCATAATGCGACATCCCTGTGCTAGAGTATGATAGGCGAGTTGAGAAAGAAGAAGGAAAATGAGTTAGAAGGGTTTGTGGGATGAATTGCTTATGGGAAGATGGGAGAAAGTGGGTGATATCACCCACTATGCACAAGCACTGCCTGACTCAGCATGAATATTACTGAATCATAACGCAAGATGCGTGGAGTTGAAGTCCACGCATCTTCAAACTGCCAAGGTTGAGAAACACTGTGCTAAATGGTTCAGCGATAAAGGGCAACATGAGAGTGAAGATTCGTTCTCCAACCTTTTGGGTTGGTTTCCGAATGTTACCAGGCTAGGTAACACTTTTAGGGGATGTCAGTGTCAATGTTCTTCTGTTTATAAGGCCTTCCTGTGGTCAGTAGGTCTATGTGACTATGCTGCTTAGCAACAGCAACTGTGGTAATCAAGTGAAAACTTCATGTACGGTAATTGTGACTTCTGACTTCCCACTAGTCTCCTCATTGACTTTGCTTGTGGGAAACTGGCAGAGAACGTAACAAATTGCAATAACATGACTGTGGCAATACAAAACAGTTGGAACTTTGAGGACCTATTGTAAGTACTTTTTTAGTGCTATCACAAATTCATAGGACTGCATAGGACTGTACTCTGAGCCACTTTGAAAATTTATTTCATTTCAACTATTTCTGTCTGCTGCATTTTATCTATTGGCATCCACAGATAAGTAGATAAAATAATACTTTAAAAACTAACAGCAAATCGGGCTTGTTAAATCAAATTTCAAGCCATTTGGGTTAATGATTTTTTCCCCAGAAAACCCATATTAGTACCTATATTTAAACATTATTAAATTACATAGTAGTTTTAACTTTCATTAGGTAGATGTTTTTCAAGACAGAAAAATGATACTGCTCTTCTATCTGCTAATAGCAAGACAGGCTAAATAGAAAAGATCAGTTAAGCTTATCTCCCTGGCTCTGTATCTTAATATGAAAAGATAAAATATGGTCAGTGATCTAATAATGACTCATGGAGTGCTGAAAGGTCTTACAATAAAATAATGGCTATTACTACTCTCTGTAATATTAGTCAATTTGAATAGTATTAGATTAGTATCAATAGACAAATTCAGTTACAGACATTTTTAAAACCAAGTAAAATACAAATTCATTCAGAAAGAATCTTGTCAATACCTAAAGATCCTTTTCAAGCCCATGCAACTACAAATCAGTCACAATATCATGGTCCCATTAAGATTGCCATTTACAGAAGGTATACTTAGCTATATAATTACATACATGAAACATGCCTTAACACTGTCTCATAAATTCTAGAAATCTATATCTATAAAAGAGAAGTGTTTGTTGTTGGTGTTTGTGGGTGTGTCCCCAATAGGCTCTTTTACCTGTGCACCAAAATGGCCCAAACTTCACAGGCACCTATTTTGAACTTCAGAGACGAGCACTGGAGTGGGGGTGGGGGTCAGGAGCACAGTTGACCAGCCTTTGTCCCCAAAAAAGGGTGCCTAAGTGGACACCCGTATGGATATTTTACTGGCAAGCTGTACTGAGCATGTGCAGGGGGTTACCATGCAACACATGCAAACCAGTCAATAGATGCAAGGCATGTAAATTGGGCAAAGAACACTGGGAATTGTAGGCTGCATTATTCCCTGCTTAGGCCAAAAATACCCAGGCAAAGCTGGGTTATTGGCTAGTAATAGATAAATGAATGAATCTTATTATAAATGTTCAGAACATTAAAGGAAGAGCTACACTTACAAATTATATAAAACCACTAAAGGTAAATCACCAGTTGATTCTGATAACAATGACTACATTAGTATGAGAATCAAATCACCCTAGAAAAGATTTTGGCATTCTCTGTTTGGAGTGTGGCAGTTAATAGTAACAGCATGAATCAACATCTGCCAATGTCATTTTCTGAATCAGTCATTAAAAATGGTTGTGGTAAGTGGGTTCAGACATATGTCTTTTGTATCCAAAAACAAGTTGGGAGAATCAGCATCAATTTATTAAACTTATTCAAAATGGAAAAGAAATTATTGGTGCTTTAGTACCAACATTCAAGAATCTTGATGACTGGGTTGCAGAAGAACCCTTATTGGTTGTCAGACTTTCAGTCAGATATTCTCTTTAAAGCATCTTTTTGTGTCTATGTGCTGAATAGGAAAGATAAACTGGATGTGCTTAATTTCCAGTAAATTAATGGGACTTTATCAATTGGAAATTGTTCAGAAATTTAAATTTAGTAGCGAGAGCATTAGGGTTGTGCAGTGAGCCAGAACACACAGTTGGTTGGATAGTGCTGGCTCCTGCATTACGCAATCTGCGCTGCAATTGGTTGCTGTAGGTATGGAGGGGGAGTTTTCCCTTTTTCCCGCCTTCTTCTATGTGCCCTATATGCTCTGTGAATTACCTTATGACCCTCCTGTTTGCCTGACCATCTTATTTGCTGTAAATATAGATGTAAAATGTATTTATTTGTATAAAACTACAAGTTCATGCCAGTGTCTCTGACTTCATTTGGACACCTGCTGTGCAATTCCCTGACAGAAATTAAAGACATTGAAGAGCAATATTGAATCCAGATTGTATTTATATGCTTGCAATTGGAATCAAAAAAGGAACAGAAGTTTTTCAAACATTTTTATAACATCGATTGAAACGGAATCACAGAAAAGTGTCAAAGTAATGAAGACAATACAATTATGACTGCAACTGAAGCATCTCACTGGCTATCGAAAACGGAATAAATCTATATGGAATAGTCATTCACTTGAGAGTGACATAAATAGTTTTGGAAATTATCCTTCCAATCCAAAGATTTTAAAAGTCAAAAAGCTCCATGGCACTAAAAGGTATGCTGAATTCAGTTACTACAATTGATTGTGTAATGGAAACCTGTAAAATGATACTGAAACAACATTACTGGATTTTGTAAACAGCAAAAAGCATGCTGAGAGATTGTTCTTGGCTCTTCAAAATTGCAAATTGCCGGATGTTGCCAGATCTTGGACATGCATGCACTGGAAATTACTAGCACCTACTCTTAGGCCTGGTAACTGGCAGGAAGAAGCTTGTTTGTAATGTTAGCAGCTTTCTTCCCAAGTAAATGTATATCATTAACCAAGATTTGTAAATAGCCATTTGCCTCTTCACCTGTGCAAAGTATGAATCATCTCTGCACAACCATGTATAGAATGTCTGTAAATCAAGTAAATGTTGATTCATCTTGCCATATAAAGAAAGGCATCAGACTGACTAGGAAACACCCATCAAAAAAGAAATAAACATAAACTGGGCAGGTTCTTCCCACCCAGAAGAACACCAGGATCCTGAATTTAATAGGCTGAAAGAACAAAGCTGCATACATACAGAGAATGACAACAGCCTTGCTGGATTAGGTCACAGCTCATCCAAAATTTCACTTCTAACAATGACTAACCAGATGTCTTTGGAGTGGTTGCACGCAGAAAATAAAGTCACACTTCACCATTGTTTCTTACAGTATTTGTAGGTAGCTGGCTCCCAACTAAGCAGTAATTTTCAGTCTTGAAGAGGCAAAGAAACTTCTTGACTATTTTGTTTATGCTATGCATGAGTTCTGTAACCCCCCAATAATTTTCTGTTCTAATCAGAGCAACCAAATTTTCTTAGTTCACAGCACCCTTAGTATTAAAAAGTTATGATACTGCAAAAGGACATCACAAAAATTTCACCTGGTCACAGAATATAGTTGGGGAATCAGGCTACACACAAAGGAAGGTGGTTCCTTATATGGAAGTTGTCTAAACCTTTGAATATTTCTCTCTTTTTTACTTTTTCCAGCTCCATTACAACCTCTGCCAAGTGTAGCAATCAAAACCATATATAATACTCCAGATGCAGACATATTATAACTTTGCATGAGAACATTACAATGTTGGCAATTTTATTTTCAGCTCTTTTCCTAATGATCCCTCCATGCAATTTGCTTTCTTCACAGCTGCCACACACTGAATTGATGTCTTCACTAAACTAGCCACTTCAACCCTAAAAAAATTAGTTTCGAACAGTCCTGACTTCAACAATATAGATATACTGGATGTAACAGAAATCTTAGTGGGACTGACTCCACCTCTCCCTCCATTAAGAAAACTGATCATTTATTTCTATATGGTGCTGTCTAGATTTTTAACGGGTTATCACGCATCAAATTTCCTATTTCATCATTACTGAATTTACTGAAGAGCCTGAACAATTTTACCAAGGCCTTTTGAAAATCCAACTATGCAATGCAGACAACCCTAAAAAACTATTAAGAGTTTTGTGAGGCAAGATTTCTCTCTACAGAATCCATGAAGATTGTCCCGCAGCAAGGTATGTTCCTTTATGGGCTATGTTATTTCTTCTCTTGGTTTACTATTTTATGTTCTTTACTTGTCAGATTTAGATACCATTCACCTCAATTGCAGAGTGACTCTAGGTAATGTAGAAATAGCAGCATAAATACCTAAAGACCATATAAAAATATGAAAAAGCAATAAGAGTTAAGACAAAACAAAAGTAAGTTAAAAGGTGAGGGTAAGGCCACCAATAAGCCAATTATCAAGGGTTGCATGCTCCTCAGTAAGGCCCGGGAGTTGACAGAGCCACATCTTCAATCTCCTTCAAAAGGCCCAGGAGAGTAAGGGCCTGCCTTATCTCGGGAGGAAAGGTATTCTAGAAGGTAGGGACAGTGGCAGAGAAAGCTTTCTTCCTGGACCCTACCAGTTGAAATTCTGTAACTGATATAACATAACTTCCACACTTGACATCCATGTCTATAACATACCTTCCACACTTGACCATCCATGGGCAGATGCGATAAGGCTATGATGGTTTCTCAGGTAATCTGGCTCCATGCCTTATAGAATTTAAAAGGTAATAACTAATGACTGTGAACTGGACGGAGAAACAAACTGGGCCCAATGTAGGTCCTGTAAGTATTGCATGTGCAATCCTTGAGGCACTCATAATTTCTTAGGCAGCTGCTTCTGGATAAGGGTAACTCTACAAGGGTAGAACACATTGCAACTATTCATAGGAAGATGACTAGGTCATCAGTGAACAAGGTATCCATTTTACTGATGTTTTTATACCACTCCAGTGAAAAGGTCTCTGAGTATTTTACTGTCAAATATACAAAACCGAAAAACCTAAAATGAAAATCAGCATTAATTGTTCCTACTCCATCACCCTTGGGAATAATTTAACCCCTAAAATAGCCAAGATTTCAGGGCTCTTTGGAAATGTAGTAGCGTAGTCCAGGAAGCTATTCCAAAAGTTCACCTTCTTGGAGATACTCGACACCAGGGTCCCTGAAGCTGATATTTCTTCAACAGCGGTGTTTTTATTATATCCTCTGTTCCCAATTTCAGTGGATAGCTAAAATTCCCCTGAGCAGATGGTCTTGGGACACTCCCAACAGTTTCCTAGGGAATGGTCCTAGGAAAGGGCAAAACCTTTCTATTTTGAGTAGAACCAATATTCAGAAAGCAGAACCACTGCAGACGTGCCATCTATTCCTAATCCTTTCCGCCAAGTCCAGAAGGATACCATGGTCAATGGAACTGAAAACAGCTGGTAGGATAGCAGGCCCAAGAAAGTCTCACTCCCATGTCCCACTTCAACCACATGTTACCTACAGCACATGGGTTAGCAATGCTGTGATTCTATTAAGCTGATTGACCATATTGGCTACCTTTCTGTCTTGATTTGACTGACAAATTATACATATTTTACTAAGCGGTCAACAATTTCACATTTAAATTATCAGGAATTCTGCAGTGAATACAACCAGAGCACCTCATGATGTTACTGTGTTCAAGATGCCCTAAAACTTCTTTCTGCATTAACTGGGTTAATTTTGCTTTAGTTGCAATTTCTCCCATGAGAAAGTTAATATAAACTCAAGTATTTCTCTTATATCTTCCACGGTAGGGACAGAAGCAAAGAACTCTAATTTTCTCTGCAAGCCACTGTTCTCTTTGAGCATCCTGCTCATTCCTTTGTTATCATGTTTCAACCATTTTTATTTTAAAATGTTCTTATTATTCCATTTTGTGAGTTTTTCCCCTTTGTTTTTGCATATCTTTGGCTTCTCTGCTCCAACTTTTACTATATCACCACTTCATTTTTTAAAATAAAAAGCATTCTAAATCACAACAGTTATACATTAAACTAAGGATAATTTGTCTAGGTATTCTCATTTCCTACTTTACTGTACTCTTCAAATAGCTTATCTTTTATACTGGTATCACTGCAGATCAGAGAAGTCTCTCTCTGTCTCTCTCTCTCTCTCTGTCTCTCTAACCCTAACCCTGCCCTCATTCTATAAAAGCATACAACCTTCCTACATGAAGCCAAAAAGTTTCACTAACCTAGTCAAGCAGTATTATACTATTAATATTCAGTTTAATTGACTAAGAATAGGAAAAGGGTGAATTAAACATACAAACTACTACATGAAGTCTAACCAGCCCTTTAGATCATACCTGTGCTTTATATATGATTATAGAAAGAGATATTATATTCTTCAGACCACTGTATCACAGTTGGAACAGTCTTTTAACATAACTTTCTTTAAAATCATAGAAGTACACAATGCTCATGTCCATCATCCTTCTTTTAGTTTACACAATTTTAGCATACAACTCAAGCAAACATAAGGACCTACAAAAAATTAGTCTGCTAAAATAAAGTGTCCAAAAGAGGGGCACAATCCTATGTGACTGTTAAAATATAAACTAATATTGTATTCACAGGACTAACTCTTGTTTTAAACAATCTCTGCTATCTGGCACCCTTTATGGAACAGGATATACACTGGATGTGTCACAATTTTTTTAAAAAATATGTTTTGGCACAGATGATAAAGTTTATTGTTCAAGAAGTAAATCTTTCAAAATTAAATTGAAAAAAGAAGTTTTAAGTACAGTAAGTTGTTTTCTACCTATGATTAATAAAATTTGTTCAGTTTCATGGCACAACATATGAATACACTTTTGAGAGCCTTATTTGTATCACATTTTTAATTGATTCTATTGCAATATGGAAGAAATGGGAACATGGGGAGTTCATTAAACTCCATATAACCATGTTGAAAATTAAATATAAAAAGCAGCTACAAGCAAATACAAGCAAATACAAGCAAAGAAAATGGAAAAAACTAAGCCTGAACATTCAATACAGAGTCTGAAAGTGTTCTAAATATTGCAAGCAGTATTCACACAAAAGATGCAGAGAGCTTAAGCCAGAATGATTTCATAGCAAACAGATTTGCCTGAACAGGCTGCCTCATAATCCTGCCAGTATTTTTTTTAAATAAATGTTGTTTTATCTACAGTTTTTGCTTAAGGAGAGCCATATCAGCAGTCATTTGTAATAGTAGAATTTTTAATGACTTTAGCAATATTTTAAATCCACAGAATTTTGATAACTTACATTTTATGTATATCTTTAGAAATAACTAAATATGGTAACGCAAACAAAATTTTTGGAGTTCAGTACAAAACAAATAAATCTAATTCTATTATAACAGTGGTTCTCAACCTGTGGGTCAGGACCCCTTTGGGGGTCGAACGACCCTTTCACAGGGGTCTCCTAAGACCATTGGAAAACACATATTTCAATACAAATACATATACACATATGACAATAGTTTTATGGTTGGGGACCACCACCACATGAGGAACTGTATTAAAGGGTCGCAGCATTAGAAAGGTTGAGAACCACTGTATTATAAGAATAAAGATACAAGACTTTCATTAACTTTACAGATCTCCATTTTCCCTAGAAATGTTAATTATAATAGCGGTTTAGGAATCACTATGGTTTTCACTTAAGTTTCCAAGGTTTTGTCTTTTCCTTGGAAAAGCCATCTGAAATGACATCTGTTTGCCTCTCTCAAAGAAAAAAGAAGAAAATCAAACAGATTAAACATATAAATTATCATTTCACCAACAAAAGGAAATTACAGCTCTTTAGACATCTGAACATAACAGTGACCCATTCATTAAAGTGAAGGGTAAGTATGAGAAAAAAACTGCATCATCCATAGTTACACTGCCTTTAAATGGTAATTAATTGGAGACTGCAGAATACAGGCACAATGATAATTCATTGCAATGTTCTCTAACAGCTATCGTACCAATGTAACCCAAATAACTGCATGTTTACTTTTAGGAGATCATTTTTCAATATCCAAGTTTGAATACACTTTAAGTTATTCAGATGTATGCCTTATTCCTCAACCTTAGGAATGGTGCAACCTATACCAATACTTTTACCAAAAGAAACAGTAATCAATTTACAACAAAATTATAACTGAATCCTGGATATACCCAATTTAAAAGTGAAGGAAACAAGTTCTGAATATGTGGACTGTCCCTTTGACAAAAGCCAATTTCCAGGCTAAAGACTGGAACTTAAGTTTTCTTAGGTAGGAAAATGTGAATGTGATGATGCATCCTGGAAATCAGCTGATGTATTGCTCAAATAATAACAATGGATACTCATATGGTGTTTTAAAAAATGCATCCAAGACTTTATTTTTTAATGCAATGAAGGCTCTCTACAAGTTTCCAGAAGATATGGTGTGTATGTGTTTTTCTAACCCTTTTTGAATTAGGGGAATGTACAAGTTGTACAAAAAAGGGTTGGTTTCAGAACAATGACCTTATGACTTCAATGATTGGATGGAAAATCTAAACAGCATCTTATTCAGAGGATATTTGGGCCAAATTCTGAGTATTTTTAGGGAAGTCGTGGCAAATTCTTTCCCTGTTCTGTTGATACATATTTCACTAAGAAACATTATTTAGTTGTTTAATCTTTAGGGCTTTAAAATCAAATAAACAGCTTTTATTCTTTGAGGGGTTTTTCCTGCAAATAGCCACACTCAACATCCTTCTTCTAAGGGAATATCACCTGTATTATTTTATTCTTTCATCACTAGTAACATGAAGCTATTTTCACAGAAAGTTCAATAATTTAGCGGATTAAATTATAGATGCCAATACGGAACACCTTTCCTTTGGTATTTGATCACACATACAAAATAACAATAACGTTAACAGCTCCCAGAATCTGACCCGACTGCCATCTGTGCTCATCCTACTATTAGCAGGAGAATGCTATTTCATATTTATATAAAATATGCAAAGCAGATGTAGCATAAATCATCACCCTCTAATTAAACTACAAGCATACTAAATATTTTCAATTATGTTCAGCATTCCTGTTTCAAAAATCCTGTTTTCACTAGATTTGAGGCAAATATACATATTTGTCTTAAACAGTAACTTATTGGCTGAATAAAGAAACATAGTTTAATGTCAGATTGTCACAAAATCTTTCAGTTGTTTTTTTTTTAAGTTCTACATACTGACCAGTAGGGGTCATTTCAGCACAAAAATTATAACAGAATAAGCTGACTCAAAGAGGAAGCTCTGTGGAAACACAAGACCTATTCTTTTGAGGTAAACAGGCTTTTATCCACATACGATATTCATGACAAGAGTGTTCCCAATTTTGAAAGATGTTTAATTAACAGATGAAAAGCGAGTAATTCATCCAACAACTTTAATGTAATTGTTGGAACTAGCAACAGACTTCAGAACTAACATTCTTATCTACAAGCTCAATCATATAGGCATGTTGCAAAATCCAGAGTTAGCTGTAATTATCAAGAGCTTAGCCGAAGTCATCATTTAAAGCTTTGAAGATGAAACTACAGTTGTGTAGGTAAGCTATTTATCTGGAAATAGTTTGGCTAATTTCTGCAGGTTGTATTCTTGGAGAAGTTGGGACAGGAAAAGCTGGGATAAATATTACATTTCTGTCACTGCTTGAAGTCTCATCATCCCAAGATTACCTGTGCTATTTGCTTCAGGGGAATGCCAGCTACAAAGTAACAGCTGAAGTCCAGCAATCAAATGTATTACTTTTAAACAATTCTTAAAACTGTCAAAAACCTCTGAACTAAAATGAAGTAGGGTGTTGAGGTGGCAGAATTTGCTCTAGCAAAAACATACACTATAGTTACTCATAAACATGTACTTTCCGTAACACCCATTTCATCCAGCTCAAGATGCTTATAACTCCTTTACTTTAAAACTTCCATGCAAAGGAATCACAACCCCAAGCAAGTCATTAAAAGTCTGATAGATCTATCCTGATAGTTCTTATCTTGCCAATTAAACTAACTTGTTCTAGAAAAAAGGCATATTAGCTAAAAAAAACTAAGGTTAGAATAAGCTACAGTGGCTGCCCCAAAAAATAAATCTGGACATTTTTACGGATAAAAGGGAATTAAGAATTCTTTAAATTATGCATGGCTGGGAGTGTTTAGATGACTTTCCTGCCATTTTTTTCAGAGGAATTTTTGAGCTCTCTGCAGCCCTCTTGTGGATCATTCTTAGGGAAGTGAAAAGGAATTTTCCATAAAAAATTCTGATTGTCATATGCACTATATTCCCTTAGACTTCCAAATGAAAAGTTGTAATGAAGAGAGACTGAATACTCACATGCAATTTGGGTGGACAGCTAGCAGACAAAATATTTAAATGTTTCCAATTATATTAATTATAGAGAATAGTTATGAAAAATATGTTATAGCTGTCTGTCTGTCTGTCTGTCTGTCTATGTAGCAACATCTTTTTTTTTTCAGAAATGAAAACAAGATAGTTGGTTTTTTTCCCTCAGCCCAGCAAATATGTATGCAATTGGGCAATTGCTCTTTTTATCCTTCTTGGGAGGAGAACTCCATAATAATTTGAATAAAGAGAGCTTGTTTGTATTTAGTAATGTTTTGAAAATACGTTTATTAAGAAAAATTAAAACGATAGAACATCCTTCGGCACTATAACTATGGTACATAAAAGTTGAGTTCCACATGACACACTATCAATAACCAAGGGCTTCATATATATGGATTGAAAAGTCAGTCGATTATAACCATCTACGTTCAGGTGAGCTTATTCGTGATTTGGGCTGTAAAAGCCAGCAGGAAAACAGCGAAGTCAGAGGAACGAAATGATGTCCAAATTAACATTTTTGTACAAATACCACAAAAACCCGCTTTATTTTTGCGGTCCAATTAAAATCCATCTTGAAACCTAACACCGATGAAAACAGCAAGAAAAAGGCGCGGGGGGGGAGGGGGGGCGGCGGCGTAAAAGAGGAAACAGGAGAACCAAACACCCTCCAGTGCTTGGAAACATGCGCGCACCACTATCAGAGTCTTTCCCCTCTCCCCTTTATTCTTTTTCTTAATAGTGCAAGCAACACACACACACACACACACGCACGCACACTTCTTGGGAGGGAGAGAAGAGATGGAACCTACAAACAACGCTAGATTCGAAAAACCTTTCCTTGAATTTCGCGAGCGGGTTTTCAAGGTAGTTACAGCTGCATTACACCCCGATTGTGCGTCGGAAAAAATGGAGAGGCTGGAAAGGAAACGGCGAAGCGCCACTATTGGGGCGAGGGGGGGATATAAGCATAAAGCCAGGGGGCTCACGGGGTCCTTTTCCTCTCTCGGGCAGAGCCCCGCAACCCTACCAAGCCACGCGCTGCTTCGGGCTCCTGGATCCGCGCCGGGGCGGAGCGGCTATCTGCCCCGCGGACGGGAGCAAGCCCGCGATCTTCCGCGTTTTACCTTCGCAGACGCCCGCTTCGTACTCGGTGAGCGAATCGCCGTTGAGCGGCGGGCGGATCACACAGCGAAGCCCGCGGTCACAGGCGCCGTGCAGCCCGAAGAAGCCGCCGCAGCTCTCGTTGCGCTGCCGGGCGCAGATGAAGCAGCAGCCGCAGATGTCCAGAACGACGCCGCCGGGGCAGTTCTTGGGCTCCTCGCACCTGGACTCGTCGCAAGGCAGGCAGACGAAAGCCCGCGTCCCGGGCGTCCCCGGGAGCACCAGCAGCGCCAGGAGCAGCAGCCACCGCTCGGCTAAGGGCCAGTCGCCGCCGACATCCCGACGCCTCCGCCCCGCGGCGCCCGTGGCCAGGGACATCGCGGCCAGGGCCGAGGCAGCCCTCGCAAGTCCGCTCGCACTCCCCGAGCCCGGCGTGGAGGAACCCAGCCGCGCGGCGGCGGCGGCGACGACGGAGCTCTGCCTCCTCCGGCTGTTCCAGAAAAAGTTTCCTGTCGGCGACCAGCAGCTCCGCGGTCCAGCTGAAGTTCTCCTCGAGGCAGGCGGGCAAAGAGACTCGCTCCTCCGGCCGGTCCTCTCCCTCCGGACTCCTAGTAAACCTCCGGGCGCTCCTGCGCAGCGACTACGCAGCTAGTATAACGGGAGCCGGAGCGAGAGCAAAGCGAACACCAAGCACCTCCGCCGACAACTCGCCGCCCGACTCCGGACTCCTCGCCTTCTCCGACTTCTCCCAGCTCCCACCGTTTTACTCCCGCCCTCGGCTGCTCCGCGCTCATTGGATAGCGACTCTCCCGGCTCGGCCCCCGATCGCTTTCCCGGGCGTTGAGTGGGTGCTCTCCGCCGCCTCGGCCCGCCCCTTCACCCACCCTTTACTTTCTCCGAGAGGCGCCGCAGTTCGGGCCCTACGGCGCTGGCTTTTCCTCTCACCTCGCGCTCTGCCCCTCCCCTGCCCGTGGCTTTGAGGTTTGCGAGACGGGCAGGGAGACCCGGAGAGCGGCCCCCGCGGAGGTCAAGCGGGATGCCCAGCCCGCCAGTCCGGGAAAGGCAAGCCGGGGTGGGAGGGGCGCTATTTAAACCAAGGGCAGCTCTGAGGTGGGGCGGGGGAG
>JANHFR010006773.1:233598-243821 GCA_032468015.1 Mimophis mahfalensis | reverse complement strand
GGTGAATCCCCCCAAATTCTCCCTTAGCATTCTTACCCTCCCTACTCCCTAACCCCTTAAAATAACAAGATAAAAAATACAATAGAGGCCTTTTTTTATGGCTAATCCCTAGGCCTCTACCCTCACCCAACTTCCTTTCCATAGCCCCGACCAAAGGTAAAAGCCCGTCATCAAGGATCAGTTCGAATAAGGCGGGTTGCTCCCAGGAGAGGGGGGAACCCCTGAGAGTGAACAAGTCCGTGATCGAATAACGGTAAACAGTCATATCATGAGTTCAGCGGGTCCGGGTCAAATAAGCAGCTCATTGGAATTAGAGGAGATGTTCAGTCACTTAGAGTCCAAGTCCAATCCTGTCCAGCCTGCTTTCACCTAGGCCTATCTCCCAAAATGGGCCGATCGCCCTCTCACATCGACCAGACACAATTTGGGAGATGAGGATGGAACCCTACTGCCCTCTCACAGCAGTAGGGGGGAGCGTCACAATCCACCGCCCTCTCACAGTGGTGATCCCCTCGGACTCGTGCAATATGAGGAGTGCAAAGAGGAAGTCCAGGTGGATACCATCCCTGCCCCACCACAGTTGTTGTCGCCATAGGGTTCCTCCCCCAGTGGTTGGTCGTCAGGTTGGTCCTCAGGTTCAGGGTGATTGCCCAAACTCCTGACCACGCCGTCTGGGAGCACGGGCGCACCCACGATCATTCTCCAGGTCGAAGGCTGCAATGCAAGATTTTCCGTGCCTCGGGCCATTGCGGTTGATTTCCTGGCCGCCTTAGGCCGAGGCACACCCTCAGCTGCAGAAAGTTCTGGGAAAGGCCCACTCCTGTACCTGGCTCTGCGGGTGCAATTATCAGCCAACCTCCTAGCAGCTCTGGGCTGCGCTGCTCAGCTGCTGGCTCCGCTGTTGTAGTTACTGGCCGATCTCCCTGCAGTCCTAGGCTACTCCGCACGAAGCCATGCAGCCGCCTGCCAGATCACGCTAGGCCTCGCTTAGAGTTGTTGTTTTCCCCTATCTATCTTTCAATGAACTTTCATACTTGTACAGTAAACTGTGTAGGAAGGATTGTAATTCATTCATATGCAACGGAAAATGCCAATTCTACATAACAAGTGTGAAATCTAGGAAAAAGAACATCAGAATAAACTGAAACAGAAAGAAATGTGAACAAACCTTGTGGGATTAAAAAAAAAATCTATCTAGGATAGTACAATAGGTCTCAGAGGTCTTTTCCTGTATAGAGTTATGGGTGTAACCTATGCTGTAGACGATTCAACAGGAATTTCTGGAGAGCTGGTGAGTGAGGCATAATTTATCTGACAAATTTAGTGTCTTGCTTGAGAAGTATCCACAAGCAAATAGTTCCCCTATCCCAAATGTACATGTTACAGGAAGAAGTTCAATGTGTTCCAGATTTTAAGGCTGAACAAGTTTCCTTGTGGCTTTGACTTTTCCAAAGCAACAGGGTTGGTTTTCCAACCCCACCCCCAGCAAATCTTACAGTTGTCACTATTGTCAGAAAAGACAAAGCAGGCAGACCCAGAAGGTTTTGGATGATTTGTAATTGTAAATCCAAACATTTGATTGCTGAAGGAACTTCTTGTCTTGGCCCACAAATCTCTTGCAATGTCCTGGCTGTAAAAGTTGATGGAGGTGCCCCCAATGAAATCAGTCAGCAGATCTTTAGTTCCAGTCCTATCCAATTCAAGCTAAACCAACATTTCTTACCAGTAGCTGCAGTTCAGAGTCTAAGGTGAAAGCATTGGCCAGGTCTAGACAGAAGGATCAAAACCAAGCTGTTGTAGAAATTCGTTTCAATGTTTGAGAACTCTTTGTCAGAAGTTTCAAGTCTCCATCTGAGCACATATGGTTAACCACTTTTGATTTCATGGAGCCACTCAGGAGCATCCTTCTTGTATCCCCCAAAGCACTTGTGTTCACTCCGGTCTTCTAGTTTTTCACCATAAAGTTATGGTGGTTACACAAACTGGATGGTTAAAAATCAAGTATGAGTCTCTAGGGGCAAAATCAAGAGAAGGTGATTTAGCCTCCAGTTGCTGACCGTGATCTTTCAGCACCTTGGCTGGCAAGCATATAATCACAAATCTTTCCTCCTATATTGATGATTCAAATATAGGATTATGACAACTGGGTTGTAACCATAAAGGATATTGTTAGGCAAATGGCAAAGAATTAGCAGGAGGATGGAACTCTCTCTGGTAGGAGAACAGTATCTTGTTCATCTTTGCTCTTTTTCCTCTTCCTTGTTGAAAAGCAGGGTTGGTTAAGGTCTTCCTTTCTCAGGAAACACAAACTGTATGCAGATATCTGAAGTGCCTAAGGCAATTAAATTACATTGGAGCATGTCCATGTCTATATCTACATCCATTTCCCTAACTTTCTATGTAGCGGTGTCTGATGTGACATCATTGGTAATAGGAACATGGTATCATCTTGTATAACTTGTGTTCAAGATAAGTCAAAATATTTCATAAAGGTCTGCAGTTACCTGTTCAGAGTAACCATGTGTTCAACATTACCTTCTCATAAGCTCATAGCATATCTTAGATTTAAGAACTGAGGAAAGGGATGTACTTTAAGAATGGCTAGGCATGTAGATAACTCTTTATAAGCTCCACTATAATTGTTCATCTTAGGTCTGAGAATATAGTTCTTCCCCTCACCTCTAAAAGGCAGCACAGTGACTCAGTCATTAAGTACTGGACTTGTTGGCTAGAAAGCCAGAAAGCCAGGTTTGAAACCCAAACTCCATGGGATGGGATAGTCTCCCTTCCTCACCTCAGCTCCTACCAACCTAGCAGTTCGAAAGCATGCAAACGTGAGTAGATAAATAGGTACCAGTTTGGTGGGAAGGTAACAGCACTCCATGATGTCATATTGGCAGAAATGTGTTCAGGCAGTGTTATCTCAATGGCCTTGAAACAGATTTGAAACACCTTTTAGAGTTTGCAGCGACTAGTGGAGTAAAATTTGCAGGAATCCTTTTCCCCCGCCCCTAAGGAGAGGTCTGACCAATGAAGCTCATGAGAGGCCTGGTATTTTCTCCATTATGCTCATAGAAACCAACTCTTCCCAAATATTAAGTCCTCCTTTTCTTCAACTTCTCAAGATTATCCAGGGCAGGAATAGCAAGTTTTCTATGTCTTCCAACTTTGGAAGTTTTCACCAAGTGGTGATCTGGGTCACGTTTCAAAGTGCCCTGTCAGAAACAGCAAAGTAAAGGTAAAAATTTAAATGAATATAATTAAATGCAGCTACAGCGAGTATCTCACATTGATTTATTTCATTTATATACTTTCTCTCTATTCAAATACATAGAATGTATAATAATAGGATTGGAAGAAACCTTGGAGGTCTTCTAGTCCAACCCCTTGCTTAAGGAAGGGGACCTTATATTATCCTCATCTAATGTCTGTCCAGTCTATCTTTGAGACACATATTTAAGGTGATTAACCTATTGGGATAGTCACTGCTATCTAATCTTTGGGAAATGTATTACAGAAAGAAGATTCAGAAGGAAACAACATACTGTCACCTGATCTTGAGGACTTATCAGTCTTCCACATCAGATTGGGATGTATGGATGGAGGGCTGGATGGATGAGGTAATTTGACCAGCAAAAGGAGATTATCTTCTTATGGATACTCTTAAAACACAACCATAATCTTTCAGTTGTTATGGAACAGCTGGTTGTTTTTTAAATTTTGTTGCTTAGCGCACCAAGTCTCTGGACATTATGGATCAGAAAAAGGATCTCCAGAGCAATGTAGCAATGTCTGGATATTTCTTATGTGCTAGGGATATATTTTAATAGCTTCATTCAGCTATCACTGAGGCAACATAACAATATTTAGATGATAATAGAAGATGGTAGAACTCACTAGTGAGTACATAACCTTGCCACTTACATCACTGCCTAACAAAAACTTCACTTCTTCACATAAATTAGTTTCTCAAGGCTAGGTAGAAAATTACAGCAACAAGAATAAAAATGTAGGAAGTTGTAGTAGTAGCAGTAGCAGGAACAACAGGATCAGCAGTTGTTACAATGGTAGTTATTTGAAAGACTGCTGTGTTCCAGTATATAAAATAATGCTGTGGAGACATTTATTTATTGCCACCACAAGATGGTGCTAAGTGTAATTTAGACTGGCTGAAAGCTTCTCTCTATTGTCTCTTTCTCTTTATTGTCTTTCTGTTTCCCACGGGATAGCTGGGGCTAATTGATTCAGGTTAGCGCTAACAAAGAGGGGGCTGTTCTTGGATCACTAAGGCAATCTTGGAGCTAAACAGTCAACATTTATGGACTAATACTAGCAAGAAATCTAAACAGCAAGCCCATTTATTCTCATCTGAGCCACAAGAGTTACACTTAAAAATTTGTACCATTCTTAGAATGAATGACCCCTTGCAGACCCAGTTGGGGAATACTTTTCAAGGGAGCACTGGAGAAGAGCAATTGGTCAGAGGCAGAGCTGCTCTCTGGCTCTTAAATCAATGCCTTGCTATCAGGCAAAGAATAGAAGGCAGTGACACAAACAAAGTGCTAAGCTGCAAAACCGATTTCCTTATAATCAATCTTCTTTCTTAGCCAGGCTTCTTTGCCACCTTTAAGTTCAGGTTAATTAGCATCATATAAAATAGACAGTGAGCTATTCTGGCCAGCCAATTCTACTTGCCTTCTACACAGAGAGTACCTGAAACAAGATCCAACACGCTGCAAAACCCTGTTAATTTTGCACGGATTAAATAAGGATAAATTGTGTGGCATTCCCCCCCCCTGCCCCCAAAGATGCTGCTGAAGTGGGTGAGATGGTCACTTATCCACAATGTCAGCCAAATAGGACGCTTGTGTTAGTGGATTGGCTTCAGATGTACCATCTTCAATAAGGATCCTTACTGCTCTGATAATATTTCTTCTTGAGCTGCTACAAGACATTGTAGGCAATGTTAATGTCACAATCCTAATTTGCTGGAGAAGAGGAGAGCATAATCCTAAATTGAATCTCATCAATCATATCCAAAATACTGCCAGCCATTTTATCTATGTGCAAGGAACATTAGATTCTTAATTTAAGACATGGCTCTTTTTTTTCTAATAGGTGGTTAAAAGAAATTTTCTAACAATTAGAAAGCATTTCATTTCTAAAAGTAAATAAAAAGAAAGAAATGAAAGAAATACATATTAACATACATACAGTCTTTAAGGTGCAGGCCTAGATAGGTAGATAGATTATTGACAGAGAGACAAACGGCTTGATAGATAGATGATAAATAGATAGATAGAATAAAAATCTAATAAAACATCTGCTGATCCCAGATCCTTGATAGGTGGATAAAAATGCCCAATCCAGTCTAAACATTTGGCTCACTGTACAATGGACCATAATAATAATGTACATGGCTCTTTCTCTCCTTATTTTAAGTTGAAAAAACTGTCAAAATTGTATTTTAAAAGTGGGGTAAGTTGTTTTGAAATATTTGATGTGTCTTCTAAATTTGTTACTAGATTGATATTTCAGAAGGAAATCATCCATCCAACCATCCATCCATCCATCTCAGTTAACTCCACAGAAGTGCAAACAAATAGCATATTTATGTTGGGAAATATGTGCAAGGAGTGACATGGTTTAATGGGATAGGCCAAATCTGGTTGGAAAAGGTGCCAAGCCCTTAAGACTTTTTTGTTAGGTTAACACTAGGAGAGTATCAGATGATTACTCAGTTGAATAGTTCTCATTCTCCAAATAGATGCACATAGGATTGCAGCCACAGACTAGCTGGGGAGGAAGGGATTATAGAATTAGAAATGAACTTGAAAATATATAGCCATATTTATTTTTCATCCCAGAATTTTATCATACTGAATGTAGTGGCAGCTTTCTTAAGAACCTCTAATTAATATATATCCACCAAAGGAGAGCTACTGTCTCTAAGGACAGTTTTCTCCAAATTGGAAAGCCTGCCTTAACAAGGTTCACTTGAACTTTAGCTAAAATTTGCCTTTCTGCAATTTCCATCCTTTGGTTCTAATTTGGTTTCCTGGAACAGCAACAACAAAAGGCTGTTAGGGTTTTTCCATAATAATAAGATTATAGTAGAATAGTGGAATGTTTCTGACAGTTTTACTTATTTATTTATTGGATTGTTTTCTGACTACAGTCTTGTGACTCTTGCAGTTACAAAGTCACAATAAAAATAATAGCAATGCAATTAAAACAGGGTACAGTCTGCATCGTAGTGCAAAACAACAAGTAGGAAAAAAATTGAATAATTGGAGGCACAAGTAAGGTTGCTGAAAAGACTTGGAGAAAGCTCCACTTTTGACCTTGTACTAAAAGCTATCAGGGAGGGGAACAGTCTGATTTCAGTGGGAAATCAGGTCCATGATGTTGGCTCTGCTGTTTTAACAGGATAGGCCAAATCTGGTTGGAAAAGATGGCTCCAGGTACCAAGCCATTAAGACATTTTTTAGGTTAGGACTAGCACTTTAAATTGTGTTTGGAAATGACCCCGTAAGCTGTGCAGGGGCACAATCTTTGGATGTACTGTAACATATGTTGAGATATAAGGTTCAATGGTCATTGCCATTGCCATGTGTTGAAGGTAAAGACGTGACACATGTTGTAGAAGGTAATCAGACTACTTATTATATACAAAATATCTAAAATATGTAATTTTAGTCCATTGTATCATTGCAGTCATTTAGCCACATGACTGCCTTCTTCAGGATTCAACAAAGGTTCTGCGAAAGAAAGCACACAAGGTACTCAGGTAGATTTTAGCTCCTCCCCTTCCTGTGGGAGGTAGTGGGGGGAGATCCGGGGTACTACTCCTTCTGGGATCAAGTATCATGCCATGGCATAGCAATACTCTGACAACATATTCCTAACTTCTAGTGTTAGCAAAGCACAAGCTGCCACGTTCCAAAACATTTGCAAACTCTGGGAAGGATTAAAGGGCAGTCCCACATAAAGAGCATTGAAGTACTCTATCTGCATGTTGATCAGGGCATGAGTTACTGTTCCACGTTTATCCTATACCATAAGGTTCTGTGCCTCTTGATTTATAAAAGTGCACACTTTCAGTTTTTCTTCAATGGAATCATCATGATAGTGATTTTTTCACACAGGGCTGTAATGAAAATGAATAAAAATAAGCCAGCATAGAGCTTTGAACACAAACATCTATTATTTAAATATCTAAGTTGTTCATTTTCCTTATGGCAGGGTACCATTTATCTTGACTCACTTTTGAATAGATAGAAAGATCCTAAAACATTGGCACATGCAATTTTAATTATATGCGCCTATAGCACACATACCCACATGAACATGCGTAACATATGCACACAAGCACACATTCTATCCAGACATGTTTTTGTGTGAGTGCATCCAGGCAAGAAGCAAGAAGCATGGAAAAACAATTTAAGAGATATATTTATGCTTGCAGAATGTTATAGACATGTTGATTGGTGCCAGAATTCTTCAGCCTGCTTGCCAAAAGTCACTGAGCTCAGATTTGCACTTCGATGCATCTGTCATTAGATTTGGTATTCGTCTCATGTAACCTTCTTAATATCCTGGAGTCTGTATCAATTGAATCAAATAGTTTTATGGTATTGTCACAGGTAAAAGTGAAAGATTGTAAAGCTATTAGAAAACATGTCTTGCAAACATTCTCAGTTATAACTTCATTCATCCTAATGCTCCTGCATTAACACTTGAAATCTATAGGTACTGATAATGTCTTTTTCTAAATTCAGGGCTAATACAAATGTCATAAAATATTGCCAAATTTTTTTGTAGAGCAGGCGAAGACTCATCAAGCATATGAATTAGGATGCATTCATGCAAATTAATAGAGTGAATGAGAAATAATTAGATGTATAATAGAAAAAGGAGGAATAATTCAGTCAAAGGAGTCAACATGTTACATACACAACATTTGACTTAAATTTTGAGTATAGGCAGTAAATGGAATAACCCTGAAACCAGATTAATTATTTTAACTAGAAATTCTTTACTGTTCCTTGAAGGCAGGTAAATTTAATGCAGAGAATTTTCTGATGTTTTGGGAATTATCAGTTGAATAGCTAATCTTTTTCAACTTTATATTAATCAAGACTGGAAAATTATTAATTTTACAGAAAGACCTTGCCTTTTCATCATTTACATTGAGTATTAATGCTTTTCCCATTATTACCTATGATGGAAGTTCATCTTTACTACGATGTAATATCCATCTCTCTTTTGCTCCCTCCCTCCTTCTCTTGACTTCTCAGTTTCAATATATTACCTATTCAACCCTCATCTATTCCTTTTTCTTTTTACAGGTTCCAAAGTGACAGAGATCTAAATTTGTGCACTTGAAAGCAATTTTTATCATTTCATCCCATAATACAATGCCAGTAAAATGATGCAAAGCATTTTCTATGGCTTAAGGGCTGCCTCCTAGAACCTCTTGCATGTGTGTTTTTATGTATTAGCATTCATAAAAGAGATTCCACTTGGGAAGATTTATCATGTTTATTATGTTTAAGGCTGTGTGCCAGATGGTAAAAGCCATATGTATTCCAGAGTCCTCTTCAGAGGAAGAGGTTCTCCCCCACCCACATTTGTTTTTGTTTACTGAGAAGAACATGCTTCTGGGTTCATAAAATTTCCACATGATGGGCCTCTGAACTATTGGGAATTATAAAAATAGGAATTGAAAGAGGAGATGGGCAGATAGGAGAGGAGGAATAATTGTTTCTAAACTCATACATAAGATGGAATTGCTCCAATGAGTTTGTTATTGCCTCTCCTTAGGAATGTTTTCTTCAGTAAGGTTATCCACAATTTGTGCAACTATTAACAACTAGGCAAAAAAAAAAAAAAAAAAAAAAAGAGCTGTTCTGCAGTTGTCCCTATTTTTAATGGGAAGGAGGAGTTCATTGCAATAAGTAGAAAGTGAAAGTGCTAGCTTGAGACAAAAAGATTGCATGCAAGACATGATCGAAAGAATATGACAGGGAAATGCATATTGTTGTGGAATATCCATTTAAAAACAACAAGGGCTTGGTTACATGCTCACATTGAGAGGGATGTCTTAATGTTAGAGTGGCTGGAACTAATAATAAAAACTGGTCTAGATAGATGCATTGTCATTCTAACTCTGTACAGCTGTTCATGCATTCTTGTTCTCTCCAAGGCCCATGAATAGAACTCACATATGGATCTAAACAATACAGGAGCAAAAAACCGCCCACAGATTTTATCCTTCCCCTCCTGGAAATGCTGTTCTGCATCCATCTGTAAATCTGTGCAATCAAATACTTCATAAACACGGAAAAGAAGAATAAGTTGCTAGATCGCCTGAGTTTGTAGGAAAATATTTTATTTTGACCCATAATGCTTTTGGTAGTCCCCCAAGAAGTTATCCATTTTGTCCTCTTCTTGCTTAAGTTGTGGTCAACTTAAATTGTGTCAAAAGCATCCATTCTCATTTTGTTTGGTTTATGGTTCTCATTGTGCAGTACCAAAAATTTGTTTGGTCCTAATTTTTTTTTTGTACTCATCACACCTCCTGGAACCAATTAACAGTGAGTACTGAGGTACTTGTTCACATCTTGTTTTATGCAGAATCAATTCCAAAGGCAAAACGTTGATACTTACCAATTGTTCCCATTTGCTACTAGAGATTTTGTTGTTGTTTAAAGAAATTTTAAAATGAAGTGAAACTTCAATGGGATATCGTTCTCAAGAATCATTTTTATTTCTTTCTGATCACACCTGGGCCCCATGGTGAATATCAGCAATCCAGTGCTTTATTTGGAAACAGAGAAAACCCCCCCCCAAAATGTGAAACTTTTAAGTGGTAGGGATGTTATGGGGAGTTAGACCAAGTGGCCAAGTGTGAAAGAATATAGACAATCAGCTAATTCTCAGAAGGAAGTTGCTCAACTAATCAAACAATAGCCTTTGGAGAAGAAGGATTAAGGCAGTGGTTCTCAACCTTCCTAATGCCACGACCCTTTAATACAGTTCCTCATGTTGTGGTGACCCCAACCATAAAAATATTTTCACATACACCTGTATTTGTATAAAAATTTGTATAAAAATATTTTCACATACACCTGTATTTGTATAAAAATGGCCTTCGTACCTTCCGCAAAGATCTGAAGACTTTGTTTTTTGCGTCGGCCGGTTTGGATTGAGGGGTGTTT
>JANHFR010006773.1:92686-104532 GCA_032468015.1 Mimophis mahfalensis | reverse complement strand
CGGTATAAAAATCCAATAAATAAATAAATAAATAAATAAATAAATAAATAAATAAATAAATAAATAAATAAATAAATAAATAATTCTAAGAACTTTTTTTCTTATATAGTACAAATCAAAATCTTACTCTTTCTCAAAGTCTAAACAATCAAAGCAATCACATAATTGGATAATTAATCAAAGCAAAAATATTATGGAAGTACATTTAATTTATCTTGTTTTTCAGAGGGCAGCAAGATTATTAAACTATTGGGTAAGCAAAATGTGTGAAACTTAACACTTGTGATTTCTCAATAGCCCATGGTGCTATAAGTTGCTGGTCTATGATAGGTAAAGACTTTTTGTAAGTTGAGTTTAAATTCTGATGAGTATTTTCAACAAATGTAGGTTTGTTATTTATGTTACTTATTACATTGTTTTAATTGTTTTTAACTTCATATCTCATGCTTTTATCTTAAATAGTTTTGATTTTTTAAAATTATGTACACCACCCAGAGTCACAAGCATGAGATAGGTGGCTATATCAATGTAATAAATACATTTGGGAAAAAAAAATAGATTTGTTGCTGTAAAGCTGTGGCAATGAGAGTAGGATAGAAACAAGATTTTAAAAAAGCATTTTTTTAGATATGCTGTACTGGGAATATGAAATAGATATAAATCTAGGTTGTGTCTGAAAATACCTTTATGGCTGTCACCACAAGAAGCATATTATAGAAGAGAAATGATTACTAAACATAAATGGTTAACTTATAGTGATATACTGGTTCTTGCAGGGAGATTTTAAAATAAAATCAATAGAGGATTTGACACCAGAAGGATGTCTGTGACAACAGTTTTCTATGTACAATTGCTAGCTAGAAAGATTTAAAGTAGATAAAAGGACTTTTGGTTTTAAATGTAGTAACACTGAATTTGAAATAGAATTATGTACAAATGTGAACATGTTATTCCTAAGACGCATAAATGCTTACTAAAATTAGAAACACAAGATAAACAGGTGAAAGTAGGTATGACAAAATCAGCCAAAAACTTTGGGTAAAATGTACAAATGCAACAGTTGGAGAATATGTGGATGAAAGGACTGACGTTCACATTGTGTTATAATTTTAAAGAAAATTTTTATAAAGTAAATTCCATTGGTATTTGTCATCAGAAAAATTGTTTAAAAAGTGTTAAATGTATGTTGGAAACAGGAACAACAAGAAGAGACTGTTTATCATGTTTGGGAGACATGTAAAAAAACCCTAAATATTTTGGATTCATATTAATTCAGATGATCTTAAAGTCTAATTTTAAAGTCTAATCTACATTGAAATTGAAATGATAAATATTCCTTTTAGGACTGAGGAACAAACAGCTGGAAAACAATTGTTTCTATATATGATAATTGCAGCAAAACTTTTACATCTGCAACTGAGGAAGGATTTAATGTTAACTACAACAAAAGCATAAATGGTGAAGTTGTTGGACCTAGCTGAGATGGTGAAATTGATGGCTTTGATTAGAGAAAAGACAATGATGAATTTTAATGCTGAAAAGACATTGATGAATTTTAATGATGATTGGAAGCCCCTTCTGGCCTATTTACATGAAACTGAAAAAAAAATTTATGGATTTTATGATTTTAAAAAAATTCTAGATAGTAGAATAAAATTATGTTGTAACCTTAGGGTAAAAGTTTCTGTTGTAAAAGAAAATAGGAAGTCACTTCTTTATATATTTTTTCCTTCTCCACGTTTCACTTTGATTTCTTTTTCATTCTTTACCTTTTTCTCTTTTCTAGCTTAATTATTAGTTTTTATTAGCTTTTATCTCTGTAGTTTAAAATCTTATAGTTATTAAAAAAAGAACGGGAGCAAGAGAAATTGCTAATAAAGGCTTCAGTTAGCAGGACAATACAAGATTGCTGGTTGTAATTTCTTACTCATTCTTTCCTATATTATTCCAATTTGGGATCGGCACTGGCATTGGTGGGACCTTATTGTAAATTATAGATATTACTATATAAATTTTAACTAGAGGCGGGTTTTTTGTTTTGCTAATTGGATGATAAAGCTGCCAGACTGTTTCTTTTATACAAACTGCCTCTCCCTTTTTTTGCTGCCCCAGAACAGACAAAAGTGCAGTCACTCTGGCTTACTGAAATACACAAAGAAAATTCTCTCAGGACTAGACCTCTATTCTTTTCTGGCACTCAAAATCTCTAGGAGACATGTAATGTGGAATTATAGTGTTACTTCTCATCAAAAAGCACTAACTGAATCACAGGCACTCTGGGAAGAGGGAGTAGTTGGTTCTTTTAATGAACCTCTACTAAACAGCCATTGAATGAAGCCAAAAGTTCAGTATTCCCTAGATGATTTTGTGGCTAAAGGTGGTCTCTTTGCTACTCACTGCCAGAATAAAAGTAGTTTTTGGAATAATGAGACTGGTTTTTGTTACTCTGAAGTGTTTAATGGTGTTCCACCAGAAGCTTGCTAAATGCATCAAACAAGTATTGATAGACTAGGGGATGCATGCCTTGCCCCTAGCCAACAATGTTGGATATTTGGATACTACTCTTCCAGTTTTCAGGCCATCCTCTTCTACCAGCATGTAACTATTAATGGAATTTTGAACTAATTTGGAACTATTAGTGGAATTAATGGAAAGAATTAATGAAGGCTATTGCTAAGCACATTGATTTGTGCTTAACAGATTGTAAGCCACCCTGAGTCTCCGGAGAAGGGTGGCATATAAATGGGATTTAAAAAATAAATAAATAAATAAAGAAGATGAGACTCTGAAAAGAGTGTAGACAGGAGCATCAAGAATAATTAGAGGTCTGATTAGAGGTCACAAAGAAAGATTACAGGAATTGGGTATATCTAGTGTAATGAAAAGAAGAACTGGGGGGACATGATAGCAGTGTTCCAATGTTTGAAGGGCTCCTACAAAGACAAGGGAGTAAAACTATTTTCCAAAACCCCAAAAGGCAAGATGAGAAACAATGGATGGAAATTAACAAAGGAGAGAAGCAACCCAGAACTAAAGAGAAATTTCCTATGGTGCGAGCTATCAATGGGACAGCTTGCCTTCAGAAATTGTGGATGCTCCATCACTGAAGGCTTTCAAAATGAGACTTGATGGCCACTTGTCTGAAATGGTGTAGGATCTCTTGGTCGAGCAGTAAGTTGGACTAGAAGAGTTCCAAAGTCCCTTCTAATACCATTGTTCTATGTTCTATATTCAGTGAATTGATTTTGTATACCCTACATATGGTAGCACACTGCATGTACTTCCCAGAGGCCCTGGAAATTGGGTGGCATATACATATGCTGTTGTTATTTGGTAGGATATAGGCAACAATATATTGTCTTGTAAGGATCCTAGTTGGCTTAGGCTAGTGTGAACAGCTTTGGAATAAAAATGGCTTTGTTTGTGCTGATGATGTACTGCAAAAATGTTCCAAAACATATGGCTACTTCCTTGTTAT
Organism: Mimophis mahfalensis; assembly: GCA_032468015.1. Classification (NCBI taxonomy): domain Eukaryota; kingdom Metazoa; phylum Chordata; class Lepidosauria; order Squamata; genus Mimophis; species Mimophis mahfalensis. The sequence goes on along the minus strand of JANHFR010006773.1, from coordinate 101,054 downwards.
TAGCAGAGAAGACTGCATTTGACACAAATATGCTTAACAGCCATAGCACTTAGACTTATATACTGCTTCACAGTGCTTTACAGCCCTCTCTGAGCAGTTTACAAAGTCAGCATATTGCCTCCAACAATCTGGGCCCTCATTTTACTGACCTTGGAAGGATGGAAGGCTGAGTCAAACTTGAGCCAGTGAGAATCAAACTGCCAAATTTCTGGCAGTTGGCACTCAGCAGAAATACCCTGTAACACTACATTCTAACCACTGTACCACCACAGCTGGTATCTTATCTTTATTTTCATTCTATTTGTGCCTCTAATTAAAACATTCCTTCTGTTCTTCTTTGGAATGATATTTGCCTCCTTCCTTGTTTTCAAAATGTCAGTGAAGATTTGGTAATTTCATCAAGTCTTGGAAGCAGTATTGCTTTGACTATCCCTCTGGATGTTGAATTACATTTTTGAATGTTGATTTCTTTTTTTAAAAAAATGTTTGTTTATAATCAGTGGTGGTATTCAGCCAGTTCCGACAGGTTCAGGAGAACTGGTAGCAAAAATTTTGACTGGTTTGGAGAACTGGCTCTGATTGGCCGACACCAGCAAATACCACTTCTGATTGGCCTACAGCATAGCCACGCCCACTAAGCCACACCCACAGAACCGGTAGTAAAATAATTTGAATACCACCATTGTTTATAATGCATGATTTTAGTTTTAAACTTTGCTAATTTGCTTTTAAAATGAAATTACAGATTTCATATACATGTGATGTATCATTACATATGATGCTCAAGGTAGTTGATAGAAGCAGAGTATAAGTTCAATAAGTAGACACAAAGACAGATATGCAAACTGAAAAGCATTCAGTGAAAGCCTTGATTGACAAAAGCCATGAGAGATACTAAAGGCCAGTAATTATGAGCCCAAGAGAGGCAAACAGAGCATGAATAAGATTGTGTTTTGAAATATAAGAAAAACAAATGGTAAGAAGTGAAAGAATTAGCAAATGAAATAAAAGAAAAATAGATGCTTGTGAAATTAAGAGAAAGGAGAACTGATATAATAAACTAAATGAAAAGGTTTGATCTGATGGAGCCAAGCTGATAAGAACATGTGGGAAAGCAAAACTGTAGGTTTAACAGTGAAAGAGCTAAAATCTGTTAGAGAAACAGAAATGGTGCCTCTAGATTGTTTTACAGTCTACATGAATATCAAAACAAAACTCCACAGATTGGGAATTGCTGCATGCTATCCTCCACTGGAAAAAAACAGGTATGCATTCTGAGATTCTAAATAGATGTAATACAGGGACACATATTTCTGCTAGGTGATGTAAACAGATGAGGGGAAAAGAGTACCTATTCATAAACCCAAAGTCTAGAACAGGGCTGTCAAACTCCCAGCCTGTGGGCCAGATGCGTCACATGCTGGCCACGCCCATGCCCGGTTTAGTGAAGGGGAAAAATGTCCTGATACATCATGTGACACTGCCATGATGACAAGAGTTTGACACCCCTGGTCTAGAGAGTACTGTATCCATTTAGAAAAAAAAACCTCCCTTGCTTTTAATATGTAGTTTAAGCATAAATTTATTCAGATGTAAGCATGGGTAAGGAATAACTAAAGCACGACTGTTGTTTTATGATGAAAGTTTGAGAAAATTAATGAAGGATAGAAGAATGATAAAAAGTTCTGAATGTAGGACAGATCGCTTTTTGATTGTGCCAGGAGTGAATCTTGGCAAAAAAAGATAAAACATTTAAAGAAGAAAGAACAATACATGAAATGATGTATGGCTGTAATAGGATGAAGGACATATTGCATAAATAAAAAATGTGAATAGATACATTGAACGGCATTCGAATGAACTAGATTTAGGTAAATTCCCATTTGTTATTTCCTACCTTTAATTTTTTTGGGCTTTACTAATTCATATTCCCTTTCTGTAATATGTTGCTTACCCTGAAAAGGGATAACATAATGAACGTCTGCATTATGTGATTTTAATTTTATCTCTGCTTTTGATAGCATTGCTTTTATTATTTTACATACTTGGAATTTTTAATTGTCGCAAGGCCCTTGGATTGTCATATGGATTGAGATGCAGAATACAAATTAAACAAACAAGGAAACAGATGACTATCTGAAGGGTATCAAATGAGAAAAAGGTTGATTAAGACAATGAATGCTAAAATAGTTTGGCCATTTTGACTAGATTCATTTCTATTTCCACTGAGTCTCTAAAAGTATTTCAAACATTGCTGGCTATGAATAGTTCACAAAGTTATCAAGCTTTTCCACAGAAAAAGTGAGAGAATAAAAAAATCTGATATCTTAGGTCAAGGTTATTCACGCAATGTTATTTCATTCCAGTCTTCTAAAAACAGAAAAACAATTTAACATCTAAATGAGTCCTCCTTTCTAATAGTGTTTTGTTATCCAAGTTCTCATATTTTTATGTTTACAAAACATTAGAATCTATGTATACATAATCTGTTTTTCATTTTCATACTATTCAAAATAACATTTTTTCTCCACACTAACCATTTAAAGCTTTGGTTACACATTATCTCATATTTATTTTCCTGGGAAATGGCATTTATTTTATTTTATCGTTTCACAGACAGATTAGTAGTGAGAAAAATAAATCGCAGAAGTAATTTGGATTTATGGCCAACTGTCACCTGAAAATATAATGCTAGATCTTGAAAGAAAAGCTGGAGCTTAAATGTGAAAATCCTAGCTGGACTATTGCCTGGACTTTTTAATCAGATTATAATTACCCTGGATTTGAGACAATAGTTTTAACAATGATTTTGAGCCAACTTTAATTTAAATAAAGGTCTATTGAATAAACAAATATACTATTTCATTGTTTACTAAATTAATTGCCTATTGAGTTATAATAAATTGGAATTTGTGGGCATATTAATAAAAAAAAGCACAATGTCAGACCTAGAAGGCAAAGATTAATAGGCACAAGACTTTCCATTGTCAAAAATGCCAAATGTCTGGCTATACTTTGAGATATAAGATGTTGTGCTGACAAGGTGCCTTTTCTTATAGCAGGATCAATAAACACTTTCTATTGAAAGAGTTGGTTTATTCATGATTTACAGCCAACATTTGCACCAGCCAGTATTATAGAAAAATGTTTAGGCAATGACAGAATGAGCTCTTGTTAGCCATGTCTAGAAATCCAGGTACCACTTCCCACGATACTGTTAGGCTAATGCAACAATAACTGGTGTATCCGTCACTCTTTCACTTTTGGAATGGGTTGGATTAAAAGCGTAGTAGTAATTAATAGCATCTCCTAGGGGTAATTACCCCAAAAGGGCAATTTGGATATCCCCTGCGGGGTAAATGTTTATAGATATTCTCAATCATCCAGGTGATGGTTGCCCTAAAGATGTTTTTCCAGAAGGCAACTAGTATTTTTGCCTGTTTTCTTTCTTTGAAAAAATGTTTCATTTCTCATCCAACAAGTTCTAACTGAAGAAACTTCTTGGATGAGAAGTGAAACATTTAAAAAAAAATCCAAGAAAAAAAATGAAAAGTGGCTTTTGGAAAAATGCCTTTGGGACTATCCTGGGGATAATAGAACAATTTGTACTTGCTTGTTTGTGAGTCCAGGATCCAGTTGGGAGCTACCACTGCTAAAACCCTTGTGTACAAGAGTTTCTTTGTTTTGTGTGAGGTAATGACTTCATGACTGGGAAAAGAGGTAGTTGGGTCATCCAACTTAAAACCTCCTGTGAGTTATCCAGCCATTGCTGTGCCAAAGAACTGGTAATAAGGACAGGGTTTTATTCACTTCAGTGGTGGCTCAGTGATGCTATGAAGAAGTATAGTCACTAGTCAGGGAATAGTCACAATATGTGTGCCTGTGTTTGTTTAACTAATTTATATATCCACGCATGTCACAGCCAAGTAACTCTGGATCAAGTACAACAAAACTAAAAATATCTAAAACCATTATCTAAAATATTGAAAACTATTAAAAACATTAACGCCATAAAAATAGATAACAAGAATAATAGATGAAAGAATATTAATAATGACAGAGGTACCTCATTAATTCACCACTTCCCCAGGCCTTTTGCCATAACTCTTTGTTTATATATTCAGAAACTACTTAGTTTAGGGCACTCTCTAAATCTTATTCAAGAATGGTCCATAATGATCAGGAAAAGAACTGTTTGCTAAAGATTCAAAAAGTATTTGCATCTCTGCTTTCCGTGGAAGACTTTGTCTATCTCTTTTTGGTTCGTGAAATAGCAGAATCAGAAGTATTCAGAAGTTTTCAGAGTTTCAGTGCAGGGAAATCCCACAGCCACTTCATCATGAGTTTTCCTGAAGACTCTTTCAAGTAATTTTTACAATCAAGCCACTCTGAAAAATTACATATTGTACCCAAAATGAAACAGCTGTTCTGGAAAGTGGGCCTAGAGAAGCAGGTGATCCTAGTCTTTCCATCTTCCTTAACTGTCCCAAATAGGTGCTTTTTTATGCCTTGTGGCCTGTATTCATTGCTTTGTCCAAATCTCCATTTACTTTCCTGACAGTGCTGTGCCAAAAACACAAGGGGCTTCCCTTAAAGTGTAGAAAAAGTCAAGAATCTTAGAACTGGGAAAGTAGTGATGCCAATGAATCTTGTCATTTTGAACATAGCAATCTTGTGGATTACTAAACTCAAATCTCTATAAATTTCAGTTCAGTTCAACTATAACCCTGGACCTAGTCTAACCTGACCTACCATTTCCATTGTGGAATGTGGGATTGTTTCACCAATGATAGAAAATACAATGCTTTGATTGGAAAACCTTATAGTTGAATGGTTTTAACTAAAGTGCAAAAGCCCCAATTATTTGGTGGAAAGCTCACATTGTGGAACTAAAGACTGAAATTTAAAGCAGTTCTGCACACCGAGCAAAGCTTTCTGTTTTGTTTTAGAACAATGTTGGCTTCCTATCATTAGTCCTGTGAAAACTTATGAAAGAGCTCAGTAGCACCCTATGCACATGTATGGTAGGGGACACCCCACCCAATTTAATCAAATTACCTTCTGCACTACAGGTTTGCACAGTCAGTTCCACTGAACCAAATAAGATTTCTTTCCCAGCCAGCACACAGGGGAGTTGGACTTCAAGAGGTACAAATGACTGATAAACAACATTAAACGGAATTTTCCCAAGAACAAGATCAAAAGCATGGGAAAAAAATACCAGCCAGAGTGGACAGGGTGGGGGAGTGGGGATTGAATAGACCATTGGATGTACATGATTCCAAATGATAAGTTGATCTTTTAATGAATGCTAACAGTACCCTCTAATCACCTCTTCCTTATTAATCAAGCTGCAAACCTTGCTTGGCTGAATGTTGAGATTAATGGGTCTTAATGATCGGGCCAAGCAATGATACTGAACTTGGTAGAGTCAACTCCAGGGGCCAGAGCCCAAGAAAACCCTCTAGGGCAGCTATACATTTAAACTGACTGGTGACCTAACAAGAAGCAGCTAAAGCGCTAGTTACGCAGAGCTGCAGCTGTTTCCTGATTTTTTCAAGGACAAAAGCAGGTACAGGAGTGTCCAGAGAGACAAACAAAGTCAAGATGGCTGCCATGTCAAAACCCTACCTCTTAAAAAGGAGTGTGGTTACATGGTGACCATTGCCATGTTGTATTTTTTTTTTACTTCCTTATAAACACCCATAATTGAAACAGTGGCAGGGTTTTCAATCAGATACCCAAGGCAGCTTCCACCCAGAAATACAAATTATTTAACGTTATTTTTAAAAGCCAGGGTTAACATATGTCAAATATTTCTGAGACATATTCATTTAGTTTGGTTTTTTTATTCAAAAGACCTCATTGAGCTAGGAATCTAAAAATTGCTAAAATGTCCCGGATTACTGTATTTACTGGTTTCAAATAATCTGAAGCCATTTCTGAGAAGCCACAGCCCTCTGCTCATTTCTCTCAACCCTATTTCTCTTTTGTCTTGCTGGAAGCCAGTGATAGCCATCATGCTTCTCCTCATCCCAACCCAATCCCCTATTTTCCACCAGACCAGATGTAACACATGCTTTGAAACTGAGTGGGTTTTGGCAATAATATTCAGGGGGGGAAATCTAATTTATCTTTCATAAGTTTGTTGTAATATGTATTATGTTCTGCCATATGATATTTGTACTATGATTTTTAAAGTTGTTAGTTCCCCGGTGTTGACACAATGAGATGGCTCTCTATATAAAATCAAATACATATATAAATATATAAATCATTTTTCCTACAGGTAGTCCTTGACTTACAACAGTTCATTTAGTGACCACTCAAAGTTACAACAGGATTGAAAAAAAGTGACTTATGATCATTTTTTACACTTATGACTGTTGTAGCATCCCCATGGTCATGTGATCAAAATTCAGATGTTTAGCCATTGACTCATACTTATGACTGCTGCAGTGCCCTGGGGTCAAGCGATCCCCTTTTGTGACCTTCTGACAAGCAAAATCAATGGGAAAGCCAGATAAACTTAATAAACGTGTTACTAACTTAACAAATGCAGTGATTCACTTAACAAACGTTGCAAGAAATGTTGTAAAATCAGGCAAAACTCACTTAACAAATGTCTCACATAGCAACAGAAATACTGGGCTCAATTATGGTCATAATTCAAGAACTACCTATATTTGGATTATCCTCAGGTTAAAGAGTGGTAGGATTGTTTAAGTTTTTCCTTAAAGATAAGGGCAGACTTTCCTTCTAACGGGTACTTCATGCTATGATGGGTTCAGCAGCACCACTTATTCATTAGTAGACTACTACTATTCAAATGTTTCTTAAAGAGGATTTTTGAGTGAAGATAAACCACATCAAGTTTTGAAGCTCAGTGGCAACAGCCTTCAGCAGAGTTTAGTGGGACTGAAATATGGAGGTGAATCATATCAACCTAAATTGATTGAGCAAGTAGAGTACAGTATGTAGTACTTAGCTGCCAGCTGCCTGCGATTAGGCATGTTCTAATCTCACCAGGCTCAAGGCTGACTCAGCCTTCCATCCTTCCAAGGTGGATAAAATGAGGACCCAGATTGTTGGGGGCAATAGGCTGACTCTGTAAACCACATAGGAAGTGTTGAAAGCCCTAATAAGCGGTGTATAAATCTAAGTGCTATTGCTATTGCTAAATTGTCTTTGGGCAACATTGGCTCCCTTGGCCAAGAAATGGATATGAGCAACATGCCCTGGAGTCAGACATGACTGAAACGGAAACTTTTATCTTTTTAAAGAACCAGCCTACTGTAGGATTAGAATAGGAGAAAATCAGGTTGAAGCCCACACACAGCAATGAAAGCTTACTGCATCAACTGGGTGAGAAATATTTATTTTAAATAACTTCAGTTCTGGTGCCATGAAAAAAATAGAGAAGGAAACACTGTATGGCTCCCTAAACTGCAGGGATGGTGGAATATTAATTTAATAAACAAACAAAATGAAATAAAATGTACAGAACTACACGTGTTTAAAAATGCTTCCCACCAAACATTGTTTTCATACTCTTCAAACAAAATTCCCCTGATTTTTTTTTGACTAGCAAACACATTTGAAGTTTTAAGAATGCTGCAACTAGGCTCACAAAATAGGTACTGTGGTTTTACAGTTCCAGATATTCCTCAATTTATAACCTTAATTGAGCCTGGAATTACAGTTACAAGGCTTTATGGTTGTAAGTTGAGGCACCCATGTGAAAAATAATTTTATGACCATTTTCAGGGCAGTGTTTTGGGGTTTTTTTTGCCAGAAACTGGTAAATGGTCTCATCCCCCATCACATGACCACATGTCCTGTTAAGGAAGTTAGTGGAAAAACATTGCAAATTATGTCTATGTGACCACAGAACACTGCAACGAGATGTAAAGTTAACATATCCAATTTGCCATGTGACTGTGTGTGTGTGGATATTGCTGCAACCATTTACAATGGCTGGGAGTGCTTTACAGGTTGTAAAGCATCATTTTGCAGCCATTGTAAGTTTGAATGGCTGTGAAAGGAAGTCTATTTGTAGTTACAGAAGACTACTTTCTCCAAATGTGTTATGCAGAAGAAGTGAAAGCACCTGCAGAAACACCTTTGAAGTATCACTGGTTCAACCTTCCTTTTTCTGCTTTCTCATTTGTATCACAAAAGAAAAGATAATCTCTTGGCCAAGAGATAAGCAGCATGCAAGGTGCTTATTTGTTCTCAGTTCCTACCAGAGAATCCATTTCATAGAAAGCAAATGTTGGTGCCCAAGGAAGAGAAGAGGAGAGGAGAGGAGAGGAGAGGAGAGGAGAGGAGAAGAGAAGAGAAGAGAAGAGAAGAGAAGAGAAGAGAA
>JANHFR010006773.1:35734-50028 GCA_032468015.1 Mimophis mahfalensis | reverse complement strand
TGTTTAAAAAAACAAAAAAAAATTGAAACAAATATACACAGCAGGTGAGATAGTTAACTAGTTAACAATCAGGTCAAGAAATGGGGCTCTTAACACCTAGAAGGAAGATATAAAACTACCTGTACTATAAGCAAGCAGCCCATGATAGTCACTGAAGATTGTGTATTCTCAAAATAAGACTGCTTGGCCTATGTGCCTTCTTCAGAGTAAAAAAAAAAAAAAAATAACCATCAGTTCACGAAAACTAGGCCAAACTGCTAGTAACATTCCTTCTTGGTCCCATACTTGGAAATCCCAATTGCATTCCATGTGGAATGTTCTTCATGAACATTTTCTGGACAATCCAATTCCCCTTTCTAACATCATTGCAATTCAGGCATTCTTAATCTTTTTGTGCAATTTTCCCCCCATCCAGGTTCATGGAACTTCCAAAACTTTCCAGAGACTCACAAGGTGGTCTATAACTCAATCCTGGGTTCATGGATCGGCACTGGTCTGTGGTCTGCCAGCAATTGGCCCACACAAACAAGTGAAGCCCTATATGTAGGATGCAAGCAGCACACAAAAACATGTCCCCTCCAGTCCATGAAAAAACCTCTCTCCATGGTACTGGTCCCTGGTGCTTCAAATATTGGGGGCCGCTGGTCTATAGGACCCCAATAGTGAAGCAGATATACTGTAGAGAAGAATATAGTATATACTTAAAGTGATGTTAGAGGAGTGGGCAGGCTTAACTGGAGTCAAGTTTAGATAACTTCTAGCAAGGCTTCTGAAAGAAATGAAATTCCAACTAAGGGTACCGTTAACTGAAAATTTATTTCAGACAGGCCACCGCATTTAGAAAAAGATTTACCATATAGTCCAGATAATTTCTGGGAGCAGAAATCTGCCCTTAGGATCTGAAACGGGCTATCAGCAGAGTGCTAGAGTCACAGAAACATATCTAAGACTTTAAATTAAAAAAAAAAAATTCTAGTCAAAACTCAGAAACCACCATTTATCTTTTTGATCTTTGTGTGTGTGTTATGTGTATGTTAGCATTAATATACGTTTTAATGAAAACTAACCAAATTTACCAGACTGATACCCTTTGTTTTAGTAGAAGAAATCTGTCAAAATCACTTCCTGGGGATATTATGAACCCTTTCTTTATTTGCTGTATAAGCTAAGTCCACTGGAATACATTTTCCTGTCTTGAAACAGTTAGCTTTTAGAAATGGCCTTTAATGAGGACCATTGCTTTTCTGTATGCCCTCATGACTGTGCTTTGTTTATTCCTCCAAGGGAGGGGAAAACCCCAAATTTGGGATCTGGAGGTTCAGCAGTTTCTTCATAACACAGTTAATGTTTGAAGTGTATCTCTAGGTCACTTTCGGCTTGATGAAGATGTTTTTATTTGAGTCAGCATGTTGACACTGTATGACTTATATATCTGCAGCTAGATTTGCCAGGGAGATTCTGTTGTCCTACATGTGGTAGTTTCAGTCTTGAAACAGCCTCTCATGGGCGACATCTGTTTGAGTTATGGCTGTGACAGTTAGTGTGAATGACAGTCTGTCTCTGTGCATTAGACGCCACAAGATTATTGCAGCAACACTGCTAAAGCATAAAATCTCATCAGGAATAATGAGGGAGCCCTCACCCATCTGAACCCAGTACCTACTTTTGTTCTCCCTGTTTTGGCAATTGCACACAGGCAAAATCTAATCACAAAGCGCTTGAAATAACATGAGTTAATGTGACAGTTTTTGACCAGATTGCTTAGCCTTCTTTTACAGATTATGAAAAACAATTTAGGACTAATCCATACAGTAAGTGCAGCAGAGAGAGATTTGCAGCAATTCTAAAACCTGACATTAATTCAACAGATGGTCATGGCATTGTGGATGCATGGAGCTGAACACTTCCAAAAATGCTCCTTAAAATATTGGTGATAAATATGCAACAAATATCAACAGAGTCCTCATTGGGAGGGCCAGTTCTGTGCTTAGGCAGATGGGGGGGCTAATAGATGTCATGAAAACATAGTAAAATATAATGAAGTGAAATTATTACTATTGATGTTCATGTTGCCTTTTTACTGTCAGAAAGAAGTGTTTGTTAAATTTCCTGTCTGAAAAGCCTTAATATCCTGAGGCAGTTCTAGATACTGTGACAATGACTTGGCAAAGAGAAAGTGGCATTTGCTTTTCTATTTCAGACATTAACAAATCTTCGATTAGTCCCTGTGTAATGTCTGCTGCAGAGAAGCTCTGGATCTACATCTGAAATGACATGGGTCACAGTGAAAGTGGCAGAAAACCTATATATCTAATGGACTGTCTTTCACATCTTTTATATCTGTTGAACAAACTTTGTTATCTGGAAACACCAAAGAACAATAACAACTAAACCAAGATACCTTGCTAGTCCAAGATTACATCTCTGGTCACTGCCCATCTAGGATACCATACCCTTGTATCTTATATATTAAACTTCTATTAAAAATAGCCTGGCAAACTTCAGGCAAAGTTTCAAGGTGTGGCACCAATATTATTCAGTGGAACTTGCTAATATGTTTATATTTTGCCTCTGGTTTTCCATTGGTGCTGTCTACCAGCCAGCTTCTCCTTTTTAAAAAAATTCCAATTTATATGTTGCCCTTCTCCAGAGACTCAGGGCGGCTTACAACCTTTATAGCAATAGCCTTCATTCTTTTGTAAGTACCTTCTTATTAGGGCATTCCCCCCCACACAAAGCGGTGTTTTTTACAAAGTCAGCTTATTGCCCCCAACAATCTGGGTCCTTAGTTTACCTACCTCAGAACGATGGAAGGCTGAGTCAACCTTGAGCCTGGTGAGATCTGAACTCGACCTAATTGCAGGCAGCTGGCAGCTAAGTGCTACATAACAGCACTTTAGTCTGCTACACCACCGACGCTCATGGAAGCTTCTAGAACTAACTAAATCTTTTCCTAAGAATTTAAAACCTGTATGTAGCTTGCTTTCTCCCTAGAGGCTTACTGAATTTTAATATCATAATCTGAACTCTTTTTCTGGATAATGCCCTTCAAAATGAGGTATAATGGATGTGGGGATCATTTTAGGGTCAGCTATTAGGGGACCATGAAAGGAAGTAACAGTAAAAAGATCGCATTGGAAATTTCACCCCTTTTACATATGTATGTCCATGTGATTATCCGAATTCCCAGGATGGAGGGAGTGCTTTCCAGAGGAGCAAAGGACAGCACAGTTTAGATAGTCTGCTGTAGTTTGGCAAGATTTCTGTCTTTAGGTGAAGAACTACAGGTAGTCCTCATTTATTTAGTGAGTTAGAAGTTACAACAACACAGAAAAAAGTTATTTGTGACTATTTTTCACCTCTACAACCATTGCAGCATCCTGATGGTCATGTGATCAAAATTCAGGCGCTTTGCACCTGACTCATATTTATGACAGTTGAAGGGACACCAAGTCATGTGATCACCTTTTGCGACCTTCTGTCAAGCAAAGTCAATAGGGAAGCCAGATTCACTTAACTATTGTGTTAATAACTTAACAACTGCAGTGATTCACTTAACAAGTGTGGCAAGAAAGTTCGTAAAATGGGGCAAAATTCACTTAACAAATGTTTTGCCTAGCAACAGAAATTTTGTAGGTCAGAAATGAAGGACTACTTTTACTTAAAAGAATCTCAATGTGTCTTTCTTGGTTTTTAGGGCCTGGCAGTGTGTGACATCAATACATATATTACAAGAGGTGGGGCTTCAGTTACACTGTTGTGACCTCTTTCCTTACACTGTTGACCCACTCTTTGGAGATGCTGCTGGTGTCAGCACTCTACTTATAGGGTGATTTTATTTTTAGTGGTGAGTGACTAACACCTTGTGATCTTTCTGGAGTAGGTGACAGCTTTAGAAATATTTCCATAAATTAAATGAATACATTTTGCCTATTAAGTTGTTCATCTCTTGACTTCTGCAGTGCTTCTGAAGAGGCTAATTCAGAACCATTTTGAATTTTTTGACTTATTGCTTATTGCGGTATATACATTTTTTTTATATGGAAGTATGCGCATTTTGGGGGTAGTATAACATATTGTTCCTTACAACAAGATTGTATTAAAAGAGCTAATTGAATTATAGAAAAAAAAAATCAAGAGCCACTAAAAAAGGCTATTTACAGATATTTCTCTCCAGCTGTTAGAAATAGTTCCACAATGGCTTGCAGTAGAAAAATAACAGGGCTGCTTCACAAATCTGTGGAGAAAAATGTAAGGTAAGAGAAATATTTTTCCCCTAGGGGCTGCTGAAAATGGTAGCAGAGCAGTTTTTAACCCTTTTCTTCTTCTTTTGTTCCCTTATCTGGCTCTCCCTCACCATCATTCTTACTGCTGTTGATGGGAGCTCAGTTCTGAAGATAGAGTAAGGACGTTCGTTGAGGGAGGACTTGCTAATAATTCAAGATTTTCTTCAGATGCTCTTAAATAAACCTGATGCACCTCCTTTCTGGGCTCTCGAAGCTTTGGCATTGAATAAATGGGTACTATGGGCAGTGGTGGGATTCATTTTTTTTACTACTTCTTCTGTGGGCGTGGCTATGTTGTCAGCCAATCAGAGGTGGTATTTGCCAGTTCTCCAGAACCTGTCAGAACTGGGCGAACACCACCTCTGACTATGGGGAATTCACAGGTTCATAATAGAACATCCTACAACATCAATGTGACCCCAAGACACATTTTTCTAGGCTAAGGCTATGCCAATGAATGCAAAGTCTGCCAGCTTGTAATGGTACATGCAAATGACCTTGAGGAATGATGAAAAATGATGCTGCCTAGGAGTCAAGAGAGGAAGAAGCCCCCACTGGCTTAGTGGTCAAAGAAAGAAATTTAGAAGGGAACTGCCCTAATCCATCAGGCTTTTAAAAAGTGAGGGCAGAAGATTTGTACTCTGAGACTTGCAACAGTCTGTTAATGTAGCCTTACAATAAAGTAGAATTCGCTCGTTTTGTTGTGTTTCCTATCTGGGAGGCATAATACAGCTTTACTGTCTATGGAGTTAGGATAGAACTCAAATACTATATGTTCGTTGCATTGTGAAGATTGGTAGGAGCAGAAATGCAGAGTTCCCTTACAATGGGATTCATAATAGAATTCCTTTATATCCCCTTTCTCTGGAATCTCTTTCTGGGAACCAACAACAACCATCTTTTTCTTATTCTTTTTAAATTTTTCTTATTTTTTATTCCTATTTTGATTGCTTACATTGCATTTGCCTTTTGGTACTATCCATGGGGTTTGGTCACCTCATGAGAAGGAAGGACTCACTGGAGAAGAGCCTAATGCTGGGTCCAATTGAGGGCAAAAGAAGAAGGGGAGGACAGAGAATGAGGTGGCTGGATGGAGTCACTGAAGCAGTCGGTGCAAGACTAAATGGACTTCGGGGGATGGTAGAAGACAGGAAGCCCTGGAGGATGTTGTCCATGGAGTTGCGATGGGTTGGACATGACTTCGCAACTAATAACAATAGCACTGCATTTTATTGTTATTATGTTGTGAGCCATTCATAGTTGTCTGGGTGACACCTAAATTGAATGAATTAAATTAAAATTACATTGTAGCCTAAATCATTGTATTTGATTTAGCTCTAAGTAGATCAAGAAAAGCTCTCTTCAAAAGCTTATCCTAGATGGCAGTACCAGTTTCAAGAGACAGAGCAACTAATGATTAGAAAGGCAATGACTGATGAATTGTTTGTCAGAAACGTCATTTGTAATCTATAAATTCAAGTTTCTTCATCTTTTCTCTTAATAACATTTTCTCTTTCAACTTCCCATTTTTCTGGGATGATAATAATAATTGTTCCCTGCAAGATTATTATAATATTAAACTTACTCTTCTGACACAATAGTGTCTTTTTATTATTTTCTAGAGAATGTGGGGAAATTCACCCATAACTTTAATAACGATGAGAAAGGGGAAAGAGAAAAACTAGAAAATGGAGAAAGGAGAAAGAGCTTTTTAGGTAAAAAATTAATCTAGCCAAGAAGTTATTCATTATTTGGGTTATAATTATTTGGTTCTTAATTAAAGGTGTTATCATCACAGGACTTAACCTGTTCTAAATAAAGCAGCCTTTTGTAATTGACTAGTAGTGATTTTATGAATGCTTTTTTACCTCATTCAAATCCAGAACCTCTGGCAAAATTTCCAATGATTTTGGCAACTCAGTCATGACATTGCTTGTAGTCAGTTTATGATTTTTTTCCTGCATTGATAAAATAGTTAATTGTTTACTTTTTTTTACTACAAAAGTGATGTTTGCTGTTGTTTATACATGTTGAATTTTCACCTTCATGTAATTAGTTTGCAAAGCTTGTTCCTGAGTTGCTAAAATAAAACCTTCAGCTTCTTTCTTTAACACTGCTGATCTTAAACAATTCCAGGTAGGTTTTTGTCAGCTTTTCCTTCTATATGCTTCAAATATTGACCATGCATTGGCCTATTCTTCCAATTAACAAATCCATTTTCAATTGTTTCTTTTTCACATTTGGCCTTTGTTACCTTTGTTGTTTTTCAAGAGCTTTCCTTCATTGACTTCCTTTAGCCAGAGTTCCTGACTTTTCTTAATGTAGTCATACAAATCATATTTTTCTTCCTCCACAGTTTATTTCACCTGTAGGAGTTTTCTACCCACTTCAGCTCTAAGCAAATGCCACTTTTTGGGTGCAAAACATTTATAATGATTATTATTTCATATTAGCAAACCTGAAAATTACTTGCCTTTAGACTTATTTTTCAGTAGTTTTGAAGAACCTGAGTCCTAATGTTCAGAGTATGATTTGGGGATGGTTGAATCCTATTGCCACACTCTTCATATCTGTTTAAACCTTCATTTTCCAAATTACCAGTTTAGTACCATGGAGGTGATTTTGGAAAATTTACTGCAAACGGCTTTTTAAGTGGCAGTGTCGGATGGCCATGGAATAAGCCTTGCTACAAAGCTTAAAGTAGTGCTAACTACCCTGATGTATGCCAGTGAGACTTGGACTGTATACAGGAGGCATGCTAGGCAACTGAACCACTTCCACATGACCTGCCTCTGTAGACTTCTGAGGATCTGGTGGCAGGACAAGGTGCCAAACACAGAAGCCCCTTCCAGAGCAGACCTGCCATCAGTCCACACCCTGCTGATGAAAGGCCAGACGCTCTGGGCAGGCCATGTTGCAAGGATGCCAGACCATTGCATCCCTCTATGGTGAGTTGTCTCAAGGGAAATGATCGCAAGGTGTACAAAGGAAGCAATACCAAGACACACTGAAAGCCTCCTTCAAGTCCCTGGACATCGATACCACTTCCTGGGAAACCCTGGTATAAAATCGACCAACATGGTGCATGTTGATCCACCAAGGCTGCCAGACATTTGAAGACAACAGAACAACCACAGCACAAGAGAAGCGAGCACTCTGCAAAGCCAGAGGTGCAATTGCTGCGATGATGATGCCCATGCATGTCTGCCCGACATGTGGCAGAACATTCTGTGCCTGTATAGGTCTTACCAGCCACCTGCGGACACACTGTGGACAGCCCACAACCCATTAGATGTCAAGGTCCTCTTTGAAAATGATGAACAAACATCATTATTTTGAATGAGTGGATGAGAAAGACTGTTCTTCAAACCTTTTCAGTACATAGAGCCATCATGTTCATATCTTTTAGAAGCTATGCTTGTTTATAAAATGTTAAAAAAGAAATCCAGCTATGAAAACCGCAGCTCTAACTCTAACATTAAATGCTATTAAAACAATAATTTACTGTGTGAAACACATATGGTCAGGTAACTACACTTGAACTGGAAGCAATAGAAGTAGCAATTAAAACTCAGTTTATCTTTTGTCCTTAATGCGTCTTAGGTTTTTTTGAGGGGAGGTGGGCATGAGATATGTTTACAGTTCCATTAATGAAATGAGACATTTCACAGTACAAGTATCATAAAAAAAATACAATAGAATAAATCTTGCTGAAGATATTTTTTGTCTGCCAGGACTGTTTTGAGCATTAAAGGAAAAAAAAGCATCTTATCTGTACATTAGGGGTAGAAAAATCATGCATCACTAGGGAGAAGCTTTGTCTATTGCTTTGATTTTTTTTTTCCATTTAAATGCAAAAAAAAAAAATAAAAATCATTAGAGGTTTGGAAAAGCTAGCCAAGGCAGTCTAAGAAGAAAAATTAAGTTAAACATCTTGGGTCAGATCATGAACAGTCTCTGTTAAGAAATTGATCCACAAAGTGGAGTATGAAATATGGGAGAGAAAGACTTGTTTTGAAATTCATTCTCATTGTATTGACTTGTCCCTATTTTATGCAATTAACTCTTATTATAAGCTTAAAGCTCTTCATAAGACAAGGATAATAAATGTCTTTTTAATGTGCTCTAGGAGAATGTGTGGCTGTCCCTGGGAACCCTGCCACACAAAGCAGAAGAGAATTGCTTTAAGCCTGCCTTCCAAGGATAACAATTACCTTCTCAGAACTTGCTTTGTTTCCCAATGTTTTGTGTTTGTGGAATTTATCATCTGCTTTTAAATACGTAGTTGTAAAGTGGTGAATATATGCAATAACTTAGTTTTTCCCACTTTGGTTCCCTCCTAATACCTTGGCACCATAACTTCCAGAATTCTTATTAGGATAGAAATTTGGGGGAGTGGTGATCCAAACAATTTTTGAGGTAGCAAGTTGTGAATTTGACTTGAATTGGGACAATTATTATGTTTAAGACAAATCAGTACAGTTTAAACTGATATTTTTTTCAAACTTGGCACTTTTAAGGTGTGTAGACTTCTGCTCCCAGAATGGCTAGAGAATCCTTTACGATGAAATCCATAAATCTTAAATTTTCCAAGTTTGAAAAACAGTAGTATAAAGAGATGATGGGACTTTCTTTGAAAAGATAGTAACTTTCCTATAACTCTCAACATTACAAGGACCAGGTAATTAATGGCAGATCATATGCATTCTGTGCAGTAAATTATTGTTTTGATAGCGTTTAATATTAGAGTTAAAATTAGGATTTTCATAGCCAGATGAATTTTTTTCTTTCTTTTAAAATATGATAAACTAGCATAGCTTCTAAAAATTATGAACATGATGATTCTATATAGTGATCATTTTGATATATTACAATTGTATATTAATGTATATTAATAATACATTAAAATAGATTGTATCTCACTGTTGAAATTTCAGTGGAAATATATTTTACAATATATTGTGGAATTGGAATACCACAATTTTAAAACTTAGGTAGGTTAATGAAATGAAGGAATAGCAATCTACCTCCTTTTTTTAGAAAAAGTATGGTTTTTATTCAAAGTACTTGTTATGTTTAATAATAATTTCATGGTATTTAGATTTAAGAAATTTCTGCTTCATTTTCTATGTTTTTTTTTTCAAAATAATCAATATAATAATAAAGGGGGAAAACAATATATTTTCTAAATAGAAGAAGAAACAAACTGATCAGACTGAATCATACAAAGATTTTGTGTTTAAAAGAGCTAAGTTAAGGGAAGGCTTTCTCGTTGGGCTGAATAGTTTCTTCCCTAACATTATACTTTCTCTGAGATTTGCATTTCAGGGAGAACATTTTGAAGTTTCATTGCTAATAAATCATTTACTGCTTCATTTCTGAAGACAAGAAGAGTCTTAGAACAGTTTTACAACATTAAAGAACTAGCAAGGAAACAAGCAACTATTAAGGAACTACCCAAGGAGAAAAACATACCCTCATCTGCCAGGGGAAGCTACTGTATATAAACAGGGAGAAAACAGCATACTCATTAACACTGATGATGTTACCTAGTTGGGTAACAAAATGTCTGCAAGCAAACAACCAAGGTCAGAGAACACCAACTTCACAGTTTTAGAAAAGTAAGTAGAGAGGAAGCAGATTTTTAAGAACTCTGGTTTGAAATGATTGAAGGCCATCAAGGTTAAAAACCACCATCTTGAGGGGATTTACTTATTAAATTAAATTCAACCTTTCATTAGGGAACATACTGTGTATGTTGTTCCTGCTTCTTAATTCCTGTCCCTACCCAACAACAGCCCCCTAGGTTGCTCTTGAGAGAGAGAAATTGATCCAAAGGTCATGAATGAGCTTTCATGATTGAGGGTGGGCTAGAATCTATCCTCTGTCAGGATGTTGACAGGGGGGCAGAGGTCGACCCTGAGGCACCTCATGTGTGGGTTGCCGCAGGGGTCAGTCCTCTCGCCTCTTCTGTTCAACATTTATGTGAAGCCGCTAGGCGAGATCATCCGTGGTTTCGGGGTAAAGTGTCACCTGTACGCTGATGATATGCAGCTGTACATCTCTACCCTGGACCACCCCAATATTGCCCTTGATGTGATGTCCCAGTGTCTGGAGGCCCTCTGGATCTGGATGGGGAGGAACAGGCTCAGACTCATCCCCTCCAAGACTGACCAGCTGTGGTTTCCGGCGTCCCGTTATAGCCAGCTGGTTCCATCGCTGGCTATTGGGGGTGAAACGTTGGCCCGCACAGAGAGGGCACGCAACTTGGGTGTCCTCCTGGATATATGGCTGTCTCTTGAAGATCATGTGATGGCTGTCGCCAGGGGGGCTTTTTATCAGGTTCACCTGATTTGCCAGTTGAGCCCCTTTCTGGATCGGGACGCACTATGTACAGTCACTCATGCCCTCATCTTATCCTGCCTGGACTACTGTAACACTCTCTACATGGGGCTCCCCTTGAAGACCACCAACTGGTCCAGAATGTGGCCGCGTGGGTGATTATGGGGCAACACATCACTCCCATGTAAAACCTCTCCTGCGCGAGCTGCACTGGTTGCCAGTAGTCTTCCGGGTGCAATTCAAGGTGTTGGTTACCACTTTCAGAGCACTCCATGGCTTAGGACCTAGGTACTTACGCGACCGCCTGCTGCTACCAATTACCTCCCACCGGCCAGTCTGCTCCCACAGAGAGGACTTCCTCGGGGTGCCGTCAGTCAAACAAAGTTGGCTGGTGACCCCCAGGGGGAGAGCCTTCTCTGTGGGAGCACCTGCCCTCTGGAATGAATTACCCCCCAGGGATATGTATAATCCCAGACTTGCGCGGCTTTCCCAGATCCCTCAAAACATTTCTATTCCAACAGGCTGGACTGGCTTAATATAGGTATCTTAATTTGTGTTGTCAATTTTAAATTATGGGGCCAAATTTGTAATATACATTTTAATATTGTTTTAATTTTTGCATTTATATGTATCTTAATTTTGGCTGTACAACGCCCTGAGTCCTTCGGGAGAAAGGCAGTATAAAAATGTAATCAAATCAAATCAAATCAATCAAATCAATCTGTCCATCCATCACCTTTATTGCTACAATATACTGGCTCATTTAATGTCCTCAGACAAAGTTGGCAGTTATATAGTTTCAAGAATAATGAAATTAATTCCCTGTGTATGATCCAGTTACCACCAACTCACAAGTCTCACTTGTTTACTTACAAAATATATATTCATTAAAAACAGCAACAACATAGGCAATTAATTGACTAAGCAAAGTTTAGAACAGGCACACCTATAATGCCCTGAAGATCAAAACTCTTAGGCATGTACTGGGCCCATTTCCCAGTAAAGGGTTCACTGCCAGATCTTTTTGCAATTAGAGTAACAGAGAGAAATGCCATTTGCACATTGTTGATACAGTGTCCAATATGCCAGCTGATTTCACTCAGCAGTGGATGTTGAACAAAATGGCATTCTGTGACAAATCAATAACAAAAAGATGGGTCATTTAACACCATTTTCTGTGACTACTATACTTGTTATCACTCATAAAACTGAAAGCAACATTTTATTCATTCTCTATATTTTGGGGGAGATGGATTAGTGCCTTTGACACCTTTATGAAGACCACAGCATGGTGCCATTTGCTAAATCTCAATGGACTACAAGTTGGAAAGTCATTTATCTGTAAGGATACAGCTGAAAAAAAAAATCATCATCATCATCTGATGATGGACCCAATTCTCATTTCACATTGATCTTTTTATACATGCAACAGTTCTACACATGTAATGGGAAAACATTTCACAACATTGATTTGTGCTTAACAGATTGTAAGCCGCCCTGAGTCTCCGGAGAAGGGCAGCATATAAATGGGATTAAAAAAAAAACATGTAAGAGTGTATTATTGTAACAACTGAGCAATTAACACAGTAGTGGCTTTCTAGTTTCTGATACATGCCTGTTCAAACATAAATAGAAGCAAGGGATATGGTGTGTGTTTGTTGGGATATTATTGTGTTCCTATTAACATATGATCCACTAGAAGAAAACAGGAGTGGCCCTTGGTCTATAGTGTTTGACATATTAGCATGAATATGGATCCTGTTAGCAGCACTATATATTCCTAATCACCTAAGTTTGATTTTTAGATTGTGATTGGTATTAATACAAAAAGAAGAGCATATTAAGGTCTGGTATCATAATGAGTATGTAGAAAGGGACATTTTGTGGAAAGTTTATTCTCATCACCACACAGCAAAGTTTACCCCCCTACATCTTTAGGAGGAGGGTTCAATGTAAATATTCATTACTTGACAACTGCAGCATCCAGTGTCTCATTGTATCACCTCGAGTGTAAGGATTTCAAGTGAATAATTTCACACATCCCTGTGCTAGTGATTACAGAGATAGAAATAATAACAACAGCTCTTTGCCTCATCTAAATAATGACACATTATTGTTTTAAATATGAACTTACATTGCATTAAATTTTTATTCTGTAAGAGTCTATCCTAATCTAGCTACAGTTATATCTTCAGAATACTTTTAGAAGAATCCATATAACACTTTAATATGATAGTCATAAAAAATAACTTTTGATACACTGGAAATTAGGCTGGCATATATTCCATTTTTGTGTAATGCTCTATCTGTACAAACTAGCTAAGACCTATTTCATGACTTGTTATACCTCTATATAAGCGTGATTTGGTAAATGTCAGGAAAAATACAAATGTTGTGATGATTACCAGTAATTAAGACCATTAAGAAATGTCAGGAATCCTATTTATTTCTGCATTTGTTGCTTTTTGAGGTTTGCCTGTCTATTCCATTCATTGCCTTAATTCTTTTTCCATTACCAAAAGAGGAAAGAACTTATGAAAAAGTGGAAATAGGCTTGTAGCCAAAATAGATTGTGAAAAGCTGTATGCATAACATCCCTCTGGATGCAATCTCACATACCTCATGTCCTGACAAGATGCTTCCAATTGACAAACTTGGAAAAGAGTCTGTAGTGGAATCTGAAAGTTCTGGGTTTTCCCTTCATAGCTGAAAATCCAAAACCCACCCCCCTGCACCCATCAGTCCATCACATGGTCCAATCACTGGTCACTGGAGACATTCCTTCAACCACTCCTATCCCAGGCACAGGATGGCACGGTCTTAACTCAGAAGAAGAATGTTGTTATGTCTAAACTTTCACCTCTCTCTAATCCCCCCTCCCAATTTCCCAGGCACTAAAATGTGGCAGTGTGGAAGCTTCTAAGAAAAATGGCTTCTAAAGCTGACACTGGGTTCTGCTACTTCAGATCAACACTAAATGAGGAACATTGCAAGAATCAATACCTTAGATGAACATTATTTTGAACACAGTTTCTTACAACAGCCACTTGAGTCCACCAGGACCCTTCAGTGGACAAAGGATTGCAACAATTAACACTTTGAATGAGTTTTTGATCCTGGAACTAATTTGACTGAAATGAAGTGGATGAAGAAGATCCTAGAGGAATTATCCTTCCAGTCAGATTTCAGATCTGGGAATGGGTAGTGTGTCCATCTTTGTTCTTGACCTCTCAAAAACTTTCAGTACCATCAATGAAAGGTGCTGGTACTCACCTATAAAGCCCTGCATGGCTTAGGTCCGGGGTACTTGTGGGAGCATCTGCTGCCGGCATCATCTTCCCTTCGCTCAGTGCGCTCCCACAGACAGGACCTCCTCAGGGTGCCATCAGCCAGACAATGTTGGCTGGCAACCCCCAGGGGGAGAGCCTTCTCCGTGTGCATGCCTGCCCTTTGAAACCAACATCCTCTGGACCTCCGGTTGGCCCCTGACCTCCAGTCCTTCTGCCGCAACCTGAAGACATGGCTCTTTCAACTGGCCGACATGGACTGATGGGGTAGGTTCTTATTTAAGACTCTGCTAATAATTTTGAGGGGATGCAGTGGCTCAGTGGCTAAGACGCTGAGCTTGTCGATCAGAAAGGTTGGCAGTTCAGTGGTTCGAATCCC
>JANHFR010006770.1:13881-31262 GCA_032468015.1 Mimophis mahfalensis | reverse complement strand
TTCTCCCATAGGGACTCAGGGCGGTGTACAGGGCATTAAAATAACCATATATACAATTAAAATAAAATAAAATTCATGCACAACATACAATTAAAACAATTAAAACAACCCCCCCCCCTCAGTCCAGGCCGGCTAAAGAAAATAACCACGTTTTTTAATAACCATATGCTGAAGCTGGGTACCTCTTGTTTTATCCAATTAGTCAAAACTACATATTTTCTGGCGTTCTTACCATTTCATGGCACGGTCTTATCACTTTTTTTCTCTTTGCTTTTCTGGCACCTGACTGGCTTAGTCCCGGCAGGGTTTTTTGGCAAGGTTTTCCAGAAGTGTTTTGCCCTTGCTTTCTCCTTTTTAAGGCTGAGAGAGAAGGGCTGGCCCACGATCATGCAGATGGCTTTGTATCTAAAGCAGGACTAGAACTCAGACTCCCAGCTTCTAGCCAGATGTCTTAATCACTATACCAAAGTGGCTTTCTCCCTTAATCACATATTAACTGTGAATTTGTCCTTGTGCCAAACAGTGAAGATCTCACCTAAGGAAACCCCACTGAAAACAAGTTCACCCTTTTATTGGAGCCTTGTATAATGTCCTTTTCTGTTAACCTTTATAGTATATCTCAGTCTTACGAGACTTACAGCAAGCATCTTCAATCTCTTAAATAACATTTTGATAGATTCGCAAAAAACTCTGAAAGTTATTTTCTTTAAAATACTTATTTTGCAGTTCACAAAAATGCTTAACTCCCCCCACCCCAACTTAAATAGAACCATCAGATCAGGGTGGCAGAAATATGGACGACACTAGAAGATGGGAGAAAAATAGCTCCCTGTCGGCAACTAGCGATCCTCCAGTTTTTTGCAGCCCACATCTGGTGACCATAGTTTTAACATTCTGCTATAAACCAAGCAAACACTTACTTTTCCGTAACATAGAGAACTCCATTCCTAATGTAATCAGTGGTTATCTTCCTATCTCTGTTTATCAAACAGCAGCGCCAGCCATTTTCACACACTATAAAACAGTACAATTATTCCATTTTACTTTTACACAGTAAGCAGCTGTAATAATGGTATATTTCAGATACACCTAAAAGTTCTATATACAGAATTGGCAAACAAGCTCCTACAAAGAAAACATGTTCGTAAAGGAGTGGAATCTTCAATAAACGTTGATTGATGTGGCATGTTTTCTTTTTAAAAGTCATCAAAACAACAGAACCTAAATCTTGAAAATGAATACTGTTCTAGACAATGGAGTAAATATTTCAAGCCAGGGTGAAAGTTAAAATTCTCTGACAAGTGTATGCTCCATTTCCTCAAATGTATATTTCAACGAAGGTCAAAGCAGCCACCCCATTTGCACAGTGAATCTGTTGATTGCAAAATAAAAGATTAATATTGATCTGCTCTCCATGGAATCCAATAGCCGATTACATTATGATGTCAATCATTTCTTAACAACGTTACTTTATGGGCCTTTTAAAAACAAAACCTCATTACTTAATGTCCACCTCCAAAGTTGTGTGAATACCTGCCAATGGACGCTCATGTTCTGACAAATTAAACACTTCATGGAAGTTTCCTCTCTTCGTGTTGTGAAAGCGGCTGGTTTCTTCATCCCGACTCACTCCTGTTGAGGTGTTTGAACCTACATAGCTTCGGGATGCAGCTGTTTGAGGCTGAAACAACATAAACTTGGTTTTACTAAACACTTGCAAGAAATCATACACACTTCAGTTATGTTATCTTCCCTTGTCCTCAGGAAATGTCCTGCTTCAGTGCTAGAAACCCATGTCTGAAGCAGCCACAATGCCACTCCAAAATATCCAGGGTGGGTCAACTTGTGAAGGATTCCATTAACATCAGGCTGAGAGTTAGAATTAATAAGGTATGCTCAGACTCATGTGAGGCAATTGCTCAGGAAGGTGAATTCCAACAAAGCTCTTCCATATATAAGTGGTTTTACTTGACGTAGGAACTCTTCTGAAGGCAGCCATGCAGAGCATGCAGTTGTCCAACTCCTTCAACTGAGGATTCCTCCAAAGGACTGTATATCATTTAACTGATCTGTGTTGTGACCCAAAGCTGGGCCTGCCATTTTTCTGACATCCTTTTGAACGGTAAGAAAATGCATTTTCCATTAAAAAAAATAATAATCCAATCTCAACTATCAGAACTTCAGACAGGAGCTTTCCATGAGGTTGCAGGACCTGCCACCAATAAAGCAACAATCTACTATGGTGCAATTTAAAACACTATGTAGCTATGCATGTTCCCAAAGCACCCAAAAGCTGTAAGTAGGATCTCATCAAAGTCATAAAAGCAAGTGATGCACCTGGCGTGATTTTTGTCCATCAAAAATTGATCAGCGGGACTATTACAAGATGGTGGAAATGGGCGACAAAATATTACCCCAAGCCACCTCATAAGCTTGATAATATAGTAGATGTTTTTAGGTGGGAAGTCCCATTCACATTCCCACTTATACAGGAAGTCTACTTCTATCCAGCTTTTAATAAGCATAAGCTCAACACTGATTCAGGAATGTTGACTATATACAAGTAGTCCTTGACTTATAACCATTCATTTAGGAACTTTTCAAACTTACAATGGCACTATGGTCATGTAACCAAAATGTGTGGATGGCAACCAATCAACATGTACTTATGTCAGATGCAGTGTCCTGGGGCCATGGGATTTCATTTGCAGCCTTCCCAGCTGAATTCCAACAAGCAAGGTTAATGAGCTGGTTTCATTTAACAACTATGTGATTCACTTAACAACCAGGGTGATTCACTTAACAACTGTAGTGGAAAAGGCCATACAATTTGGCATAACTCACTCACAACTGCTTTGCTCAGTGCTGGAAGTCCTGGCTCCAATTGAGATTTTAAGTCAAGGGCTACTTATACCAATGCTTTTGACCAGTGAGCTCTAAAGCTTAATTTGCTGCTTTACATCAAGTGGCCATTTACACAGCAAATATATTCAGGGGGATTCCAATATACACAGATTTAAATGTGGGATAAGAAACATGTAGCCTTATGGATGGATTCCAATTGCCAATATTCCCAGCTGCCCAGGCAACTAGATTGGTTTAACACAATGTTTAAATGAAGGTATCTTTCATTTCTGCATCAAACATTTTTCAAAGTACTATAATATGTAAATCATTATAAGCAAGGGGACTTTCATGATGATTAATTTTGAAGGTATATCATATTGTTACTAATGGTGTATGCTTCTAGAGTTTTCTTCTGTTAATCAAGCAAAGTAAAATTAAATAAAGCAACAGTTAAATAAATGCTCTGCCACATCAAGTGTATCAAACCATGTCTTCAACTGAATAGGGAAATATGGAACACAATGTAAAACTGATCCACTAATAGTAAAAACAGTTTCTACACTCTGGGTCTTTGGATTCAAATGAAGACCAATTACTGTAATTGATACAAATGTAAACATTACAGTTAAACACATCTGCATAGCATACATGAGAGAGGTGGGGAGAGATAGTGGGAGAAAGAGAGGGAGAAAAAAATGCTGCTCATTCTGAACACAAATGATCATCTGAAAGACAGAAGATATTCCACTCTAAGATCCATACCTTTTCATGACCTGACAGCTAGCAGGAGGAGAAAACAAACAAACAAACACAATGTGATGATGACAAAAGAAAAAAAGCAAAACCTATTTAATTGTATCATAGGCAGAATAAAAATACAAACTGAGTGAATTGGCAAGATTTTTTGCATACCAAAAGACTACACCAAATATTTTTTTTAAAATCCCTAAAGATAGGGCATCGTTTTTGAATTTTATTAAAACTATGGTTGCCTGGCTAGATGTTCCCATCTCTGATTCCTGCCTTGCTTTGTTCAAGTTGGTGATGTTTAATTATTTCTCTAAGGATGATTTAGCTAAAATTGATTCATGAAAATATTTGAAAGAGTTCTGTAGTGTTGTTTTTTAATGATTTAGAAAGGAGTGACGATTAGAATGAATTTAACTTTGCTTTTCACTTCTTTAATCATTTGGCACTAGCTGAATGAAGCAAACTGCGGAGGATGCTGAGGGGGGCATTAGTGGATCTCTTATACCACGGGTGTGAAACTGGCGGCCCATGGGCCGGATGCATCACGTGCAGGTCATATCCACCCCAGTTCCATGAAGGGGAATAACGTCACGAAACATCACGTGATGGTGACGTGACGCCACAAGTCTGACGCCCATATCTTATACTAATAGCAAGCATTGAAATATCTATCAGGAGATCCATTGTGAAGTAAGTAGGAGCCACTTTAAACATTCAGGAAAAAGCGTCAGATAAAACATAATTTAGGATTTGTTGTTCTTGTTAGTTGCGAAGTCATGTCCAACCCATCACGACCCCATAGACAACATTCCTCCAGGCCTTCCTGCCCTCCGCCATCCCCCAGAATCCATTTAAGCTCACCGACTGCTTCAGTGACTTCATCCAGCCACCTCATTCTCTGTCATCCCCTTCTTCTTTTGCCCTCAATCGCTCCCAGCATTAGGCTCTTCTCCAGTGGGAAGATTTAGGATTTAACTGCATATTTTATATACATAGTTTATATATATTTAATTTAGGATTTAGTTGCATATTTTAAATACATGCTCTCCCTTCAAGATATATATACATATATATTTATTTATTTTATTTTATTATAATGTCTATTTTTAGCTACCACATTTGGAGGGTGAAAGACACCAATTATTCACCCCTGATTTAAGGCTAGAAGTATTTTATTACTTTAAAAAAGGAAAGAAATTTCCACTTTTACTACCAGTATAGGTTACCTGATTGCAGACAAACCTAACGTTTGTTCAGGACATATGGGAAGGATTCTTTATCTTTCAGCTCTTAACAATATATTCAATGTCTTAACAGTGACTATAGCTTTAAGAGTGAAGCACAAAGAAGCAATTGTTGGTTTCTTAACAATTCACATGGATTCAGCATGCAGCCCCAGAGTGCTAATCTGGCTAGCGGCTGCATTTTAATTCCATAAACATAGCCAAGTTTAGCATTACTCCAGATATGTGCAATTATTACAATTGCACAGTGAGCAAAGTTAAAGATTAGTTTATATTGAACAATGGCACGAGCAGAGTCAAGTTCTTAGTTGGACTTTACTCGTTTACCCCAAATCTACATTCCTTTCTTTCTATGCATTCAAACATTGTGAAGAAAATAGGACAATATTTCAGATGCAGTCAAAGATTTTAGAGGAAAGCATTTTCTTTTTAATTTTTTAAAAAAACTGGCACTTGCTAAATTGTTTTAAAAAGTCCTTTTCCCACAGAACAATCTCTTACTTTTAAAAGCATCATATTCCTATGCCTGAAGACTTTAGAAAGGTGGGCAGACAGGAGCAGTAAGCTAAGTGCATGGGAATGTAAACATTGGATTTGAACCATGAATAACTAGCCCTCTATGTGTTCTGCTCATTGAAGCTACACAGATGTTGTTGTGTTACGGAGAAAGAATTAGGAAAGAAAGAAAAAAAGAGTTACCCGTCTTGATACTGTAGCATTAGCCCTTTCTTTGAGTTGAGGATCCGTAGGCAAGTTCAACCATATGATGTAAGGAGTATCATACTTTGCCCGTAGTCTTGGACACCGTTTGAAGACAAAATCAATCAGAAAAAATTTAATTCCTGCATAAAGTCCTGCATAATTAGAAAGTCAAAGGTTGGAATGAGGAAAGTTTCATGACTGAAGTAGGGAAAAAAAACCTATACCATAAATACTAATTTGCAAATACAGGTAACCCTCTACTTACGACCCCAATTAAGCCCAGAATTTATGTTGCTAAGAGAGAAATTTGCTAAGTGAATTTTGCCCCACTTAACAACCTTCCTTGCCACATTTGTTCAGTGAATCACAGTTGTTAAATTAGTAACCTGGCTGTTAAATGCATCTGGTTTCCCCGTTGACTTTGCCTGTCAGAAGGTGGCAAAAGAGGATCACATGACCCCGGGACACTGCAACCATCATAAATATGAGTCAGATGCCAAGCATCTGAACTTTGATCACATGACCATGGGGACGCTCTGACGATTGTTAGTATGAAAAATGGTCATAAGCCACTTTTTTCAGTAACGTCGTAACTTTGAACGGTCACTAAATGAACTGTTGTAAGTCATGGGCTACCTGTACCATGAAAGAGATCTTTAACAATATGCAGGGGCATATCTGAAGATGCTTTCTTTGTATCATTAAAGCAGCTGCCTCTTTTTCCAGGCTTACATAGCTCCTCAGGAAGTGTCTTTGCATAGTTGCTGTGTCTCCCTCACTCAAATGCATCCTAAAGCAAGCTTGCAAAGTGAAAGAAGCTGATGTCGGCGTTCCAAGTAAACTCCCCATATTCATTCAGCACTCAGAGACAAAGTCCATCCAAGTAAGAATTTATTAAAGAAGTCATGTTGGCACATCTGGGAAAACCCGAATCTGAAAGTTCCAGGTTTTCCCTTCCCCAAGTGATAATCAAAGATCTGTCCCCTGCAGTAGAGGTGAGATTCAATTTTTTTTTACTACTGGTTCTGTGGGCGTGGCTTAGTGGGTGTGCCTAAGCTGTCAGCCAATCAGAGGTGGTATTTGCCGGTGTCAGCTAATGAGAGCCAGTTCTCCGAACCAGTCAAAATTATCGCTACCAGTTCTCTGGAACCTGTCAGAACTGGCTGAATACCACCTCTGCCCTGCACCCATCAGTCCATCACATGGCCCAATCAAATGTCATTCTGTTGGAAGCCATTCCTTCACCCACTCCCATCCAGGTGCAGCCTGACTTGTCCTTGACTTTTGAAAAGAATGTTGTTGAGTCTAATCCACTACTCACGAAGAATTCCCCCCTCCCAAATTCCCAGGCTGTAACTGTGGCAGCCTCGAAGCATCTAAAAAAACATGGCTGTATGGCTTCTGTGCCTGACAGCTCAGATATAGTGACTCACCTGACACTGATAATAGCCACTATTTTAAAAAAAGGAGTTTCAAACTTTATTGCAACAAATGGTCAAATAAGAACTTTTGTGAGTGTCTAAACCTGCTGTACAACAGGATTCTATGAAGAGAGACGTCCCATGAGAAATTTTGAGTAGGAAAACCGCCTAAGAGCATTACAAGTAGAACTATTCAACTTGCAGGTACTGCAATACACAATTTCAGGCTTTGAAAATAATGCCTAATTTATCATTGTCCTTGACACTTTTATTGAAAACAAACATTGTAATATCCTTGTCTTGGAGCGTTTATTTCTTGGTAACTCCCAGCAATTTAGGGTGTGCCTCATCTTTTATTATACTGCAAATTTTCTAGGGACCTACAGCACCATAACTTCTGTTCTTCTACAAGATGTACCAGTTGAAGAAGAGCTACTCTTCTCACTTCCTTCATTAAACATTGAGACCATGGGTGTTAAACTTGCGGCATCTCATTGCCATCATGTGATGTTTGTGACTTTCCCCCCTTCGCAGAGCTGGGGTGGGCATGGCCTGCTCGTGACACAGCCAGCCTGTGGGCTGCCAGTTTGACACCCCTGATCTCGACCAACATTACCCAGTCAATAGCTAAATTAGTTACATTACACATTGTACTTATACAATTACCTTATGCTAGTAATGGGGATGGGAATTATGCTCCTTACGTTTTGTTTTGTTTTGTTTTATGACAATGCTAACAATAATTCCTTTGATTTTAGGCCTTGGGCAGGTGATATACTTTACTTTAAATAGCTCAGATAAGCCTCACATCCTCTAGTTTGACAAGGAACTATATATTTCATTTATAGTATTGCTTCATGAATGTCTTTCTGCTGCTATCCTGACTGGTGATTGGTTCAAATGAGCAATTACTAATGTTGTTCTATAAGATTTGTACCCGATTCAGCAACCTGCATCAGAATACGGTAAACTAACTCAAAAATAAAGAGAAAGAAAAAGGACATTCCTGACAGCTAAGAACAGATAAACGTAATAGCCATCTCCAGATAGTGTGATGTTATAACATAAACTGCATAAGTAGTTTTGAAACCAAATCAATTGCTCATTTTTAGCAGGATGTGGAATTCTAACATTTAAGAAAGCATACAACGTGAAAATGTAATAGTATTACCTATTGCAAGTCCAATGATCCTGTAAGGAATGCAGCAGGATGCAATAAAAGCTGCCCATAAAGCAATATATAGTTTCTGCGTTACTTCAGGCTGGACCCACATGAACAAACTGGAAAGAGAGAGAGAGAGAACAGAAAATAAAGGTAAATAGGCAGCATTTAAATACGTCACCATTCAGACCTGATGAAAAATATGTTGTTAAAAAGAGAAATATATAGAAACTTACTTTTTAATTTTTTCCAGTATATCTGACATTTTGCCAAATAAATTCTGTAATTAAGAAAGAAAATGAGTATTAGATTGGAATACATGTCTGTGTGTATGAAAAAAAAACAAGTTGTTTAAAAAGTTCACTTTTTAAATCAAATTCATTACATTTACTATGTTCTGCTATTTCTCAAATCATCATCGTTTAACAACCCCATAATTCCTTGTGGGGTGGAATCTGGGCAACTGAATGGAGCTAGCCAAGTGTTTTAATGGCTGGGTGCCCTTTCTGTTGTCAATACAGAGTTTTGTTCAGCAGATATATTCTCAGTGCGCCCAAGACAGAAATATCTGCCTCTACCTAGGATCGAACTCACAGCCTCCTGATTGTGAGGCAAGAGCTCCACCTCTAGCCCACCGCACCACTCTTCTGCTATTTCTCAAAACAGGTGGGAAAATCAAGTGTGACTAATACAAGCCCTCTTCCATAAACTTTCTAGTCCAGTAGGCTATACTCTCAAAGCATCATTTCTCACGTGGAGATTTCACACAGATTCCTACCTGCAACTGGCTAAATGGAGATGGCAAAGATTTCATACCTGTGCTTTCTGTGCCACATCCAGAACAAGCTGGAACTTTTCCGACACAGTTAAGTCTTCTTTGGGAGGTTCCTGAAACAGTAAATATAATTTGTCATCAAACCATGAATGTGTGGCTTTAAACTTAAGGAAACTTAAAGAAAGGAAAAATTCTGTCCAATAATGTTGTGATTTATTTTAAATATAATTTACTGAAACAAAGCAGCTCCATAAACTGCACTTTTAAAACTAGCTCTGCTTAAACTATGATTATTTTAAAAATGAACAAAAGCGTCTAATATATTTCTCAAAGTTAGCCCCTAAGGCAGTGGTTCTCAACCTGTGGGTCGGGACCCCTTTGGGGGTCGAACGAACCTTTCAGGGGGGTCACCTAAGACCATCAGAAAACACATATTTCAATACAAATACAGGTGTATGTGAAAATAAATTTATGGTTGGGGGTCACCACAACATGAGGAACTCTATTAAAGGGTCGCGACATTAGGAAGGTTGAGAACCACTGCCCTAAGGCAAGGAGAGGGAAGAATAAGAGCCCTAGGCTTACCAAGCATTATTCATTCATATAATAATGCATATTTTATGGAGACAACCAGATCTGCCTTTTGTAAATGTATGCTGGATTGTAGCCAAATTTTTTTTTATCACTAGATTGAACACAGCTGATGGACAACATTCACTTCTGTGTTCAAGGTACCAAGTCTGTACTAGAAAATTTGGAGAATTTGGAGCACAATCCATAGCCCAGATTCAAAGAGATAAAACAGTAGCAAAAGAATTGGAGATGGATTGTTTCACATATTCATCCAATCCAGATGGTTTGATCAGTATGATCACCTGGATCATGCTTTTCCATAATGTTAAAATAAATTCACTGTCTGGAACGACCGCAGCTAGAGTATTTGAAGGACAGCTTGATGCCTGATGAACTAAACTCATCGTACTATGAACACATAATCTCTCTCTATATAAAACAGAGTGTGGGTGGCTGGCCAGCCGGTGGACGGGTGGGCGTGGAGGCTTAGAGATACTAATCTACAGTTTACAGACGTGTCCCAGACCTTCTCCCACAGGGGCTCCTCCAGGCCTAGGTGTAGACCGGAATGATATGGAGGGGGCATGGAGCCATAGAGATACTAATCTACAGTTTACAGACGTGTCCCAGACCTTCCCTCTCAGAGGCTTCTCCAGGCCTAGGCCTAGGCCAGACAGCTGGCTCCAGGACAACTACACCCGGGCAAAGCCGGGTAATCAGCTAGTAAACTATTAAAATACTTACTGTAGATTTAACATTTAATAAGTCTGCTACTGAGGTAGACTTTGTGCATTTATTTTATGTTTATCTTATTAAATCCTATGCAGAAAGTAGGCTTGGTTCTGGGCAACATAATGTGCTTTTTGATAAAGTTTATGACCTCAGCAATGTAGCTGCTCTCAAAAAGAAATAACTAGACATACCCTGACACAGGCAAATTATTTTAAGTCATTGTTCAGAATCTCATATATATTAGATTCCAGATACTTCAACATATAAGATATATACAGTATTCCATGTTTCTTCTTTAACTAAACAGTATACCATGGTCTTTTATGCAATATTTTTTAAAAAAATATGAAGTCACGATATGATTAAAGTTGCGTTGATTAAAATTATCAAAGTAGAAAATGCCTTAGAGATAGTACAGGTAGTCTTCAACTTACAATCAAATG
Source organism: Mimophis mahfalensis (assembly GCA_032468015.1). Classification (NCBI taxonomy): domain Eukaryota; kingdom Metazoa; phylum Chordata; class Lepidosauria; order Squamata; genus Mimophis; species Mimophis mahfalensis. The sequence goes on along the minus strand of JANHFR010006770.1, from coordinate 20,613 downwards.
GTTAATGACCACTTGAAGTTATAACAGCACTGAAAAAAAGTGACTTTTAACCAGTCCTCACATTTATGAGCTGTGGTGGCGCACTGGTTAAAAGGCACTATTGCAGGCAAAGTCTCCCCACTGCCAGGAGTCTGATCCTGACCTGTTCAAGGTTGACTCCTATCTTCCCAAGGTCGGTAAAATGAGGACCATGATTGTTGGGGACAATATGCTGACTCTGTAAACCACTCATAGAGTGCTGTAAAGTACTGTGGAGAGGTATATAAGTCGAAGTGCTGTTACCGTTACAACGATAGCAGCATCCCCATGGACATGTGATCAGAATCAGAATCTGGGTGCTCGGCATGCTGTACGTTTGCTACATGTCATGTGATCACCATTTGTGATCTTTTCAGCTGGCTTCCAACAAGGAAAGTCAATGGGGGAAGTTGGATGTGTTTAACAACATGAGCCATTTAAAAATTGCAGTGACTTGCTTAACAACCATGGGGAAAAAAGTCATAAAACTGGGCACAGCTCACTTAACAGCTGCTTTGCTTAGCAAAGAAAATTCTGGCCCCAATTGCGACTGTAATTTGAGGGCTACCTGTGTAAATTTAAAATGTATCAAAACGTTCATGCAAACATTTCAAAAGTTATCCCAGCATCATTTGGACTTACAATAGGCTCAGAAACTTCAGGCACAATGCTCCACTGTATCCTCCACCCTCTAAAAAACAAACAAACCGGTATTTGCATTAAACAGGAACACTGGCTTTCTATGCAGCTTCATAACAATGAAACAGAAGAAACCTTTTAAAAAGCAACTCATGACGGGAACTGAATATATCTTTTCAAATTCTAAAAACTTTCTTTAATATAGTCCTGACATCCATCTTAAAGGGATCCTTTAGTCCTGAATGTACAATAGACTACAGTAGATCAAATAATTAATAAAATGCATAGCTAAGACTTTTTTAAAAAAATAAAGAAATGATTAGGCTACTGCAACAATGTTCTTGACAACATATTAAAAAGTGATTACCTGGCTATGAGGTAATTTAGGGACAACCTCAAAATTGCTAAAAATAAGAACATAGGAATGGCCCAGCCATGCCATACAGCATTCATGTACATCTACAAATAAAAGAACAAATAAACTACATGTTATCTTTACATGGAATTATTATGTTAAAACATATTAACAGCAATGGATAGGAAACTTTCATTGCAACCCTACATACCTTGAATCAGACATTAATTCCATTATTTTCACTATGTAAATTTAAAAGCATTCCTAATGTCATGTATTTCTTAAAATTTCTATGCAGTCTTTGTTTAGAAGCTCACGGAAGAATACATGCAATATCTTTTTAAGCACAGTTGCAGGCTTCTTTAAATTAAAAAGAACCATAAAAATTTATTTGTATGAGTTTGTTAGTTTAATAAATTTATAAAGTGACCCATCTCACTGAATATGATTCTGATGGTACAAAACCTATCGTAACAGAGGCAATACTTACTCATTTGAAAGGTTTTCTTTAAGAGTTATTTCTTAAAGATATATTAAGTTTTCTTTTGTTTGGATAACAGAGGCAAATGTAGAAATAATACAGGTAGTCCTTGACTTACAACAGTTCATTTAGTGACTGTTCAAAGCTACAATGGCACTGAAAAAAATGACTTATGACCGTTTTTCACACTTGCAATCATTGTAGCATCCCCATGGTCACATGATCAAAATTTGGATGCTTGGCAACTGGTTCATATCTCTGATGGTCCCATGGTCATGTGATTACCTTTTGCGACCTTCTGACAAGCCAATGGAGAAGCCAGATTCACTTAACAACTGGGTTACCAGCTTAACAAACTGCAATGATTCATTTAACAACTGTGGCAAGAAAAGTTGTAAAATGGGTCAAAACTCATTTAAAAATGTCTCACCTAGCAAAATAAATGTTGGGATCAGTTGTGATCATAAGTCGAGGCCTGCCTACCTATATATATAAAACAGAGTGTGGGTGGCCATGTGGGCATGGAGCCATAGATACTAATCTACAGACATGTCCCAGACCTTCCCCCTCAGAGGCTTCTCCAGGCCTAGGCCTAGGTCTAGGCCACGAAGATATGGCCCAGGCTGGAATGATATGGCTTAGGTCTAGGCTGGGATGATATGGCTTAGGCCTAGGCTGGGATGATATGGCTAGGCCTAGGCTGGGATGATGTGGCCCAGGTCTAGGCTGGGATGATATGGCCTAGGCTGGGATGATATGGCCTAGGTCTAGGCTGGGATGATGTGACCTAGTCCTAGGCCGGGATGATATATGAAGTGAGGGCTGAGCCTAGGGGCCTAGGCTGGGATGAAGTGAGGCCTTTTCAAACCAAAGGGAGGCAGCTGGCTCCAGGATGACTATACCCCGGCAAAGCCAGGTAATCAGCTAGTATTCTATAAAGAAATATTACCTACAGGTGAAAATACCAAACATACCTCAGCCTGATTTTTTTTAACTGCAGATGTTCTGAGCTTTCCAATTAAAATTCTCAACTTACAACCAGTTCACTTAGCAACCTTTCAAAGTTAGGATGAACCTCCCAAAACTACCTGTGACTGATTTTGAAGATATGATGAATTAACCCCCTCCCTTGGGCATCTGGCAATTGGCACACCCTTATGGCTGCTTGCAGTGTCCCATGATTATGTGACAATTCTCGATAAATTTTGCACAATTCTGGTAAAAATTGCCCACAGGGTAAAATAGATTTGCTTAACAACTGCCATGTTTGCTTTAATGGTCATGGCATTTGCTTAACAACCACAAAAAATAACAACAAAAAATCCGGTCCAGTGATGTAATACCTCAACTTACAATCACAATGACTTCTACCTGTAATTTTGGGCTCAATTACGGTTATAAATTAAGGACCACCTCAATTCACTGAATGTAATAGATCAGATTGACAATAAACCACATTTTCAAAGAATTGTGAACAATTTCAAATATTGATAGAATTATTAGTGATTGTCATCATTTTCTTTTCTATAACAGAATTTAAATAACAGAATATTATTCTGTTAGTCAAATTGTATGTTGCTCAGCTAAGAAAGGAGAACTTACAATAAAGGCAATAGCAGAAGTGTAGACAGAAAACCAGTCGGATAAGGCAGAAAGATTCTTCACAAAATTTGTAACAGGTTTGGCACCTCTCTCTAGGCAGAACAGAAAACATAGATATAACTTTAACTACTTAGGTGTGTGGTTTACAAGTACAATTTAAAATGGCACAAGACAAACATATAAAGACTAGAAGGAGAGACAGTTAATTTTTTAAAAATCAAATCAAATGTCATTCAGAATATTTTTACAGATAATCCATAGTCACCCATTTGTATGATCTTTATATCCATGATCTCCTCTTACTTATTACTTACTATCTGTGATTTTTCAAACAGTCCAGATTCTAGAATCTGAATAATCGACTGATTTATATCACTTCATTTATATAACTACAAATTAATGTACAAAACAGCCTCCAATGAAACAGAAAAATGATAAAGGGGCTTTGACCTTGTTATGACCCACTCCACACATGCAAATTGCCTCTCAATAACAATGAGTATGTTCATTTGAACTTATCCCCAAATCATTCTTATTAGAAGCGTCCTTAAATCTAATTTGTTTGTTTGCTTATTCTATGGCAGTGACGGCGAACCTTTTTGGCACTGAGTGCCCAAATTGGAACGTGCGTGCATTTATGCATGCCAGAGTGCCAGAAAACTGAAGATCAGCTGGCCAGTGTGCGCATGTTATTTGGGCGTATTTGGGGCAGTTTTTTGGCCATTTTCAGGCTGTTTTACAGTCCATTTTCCAACTGTTTTTTTTTTTTAGTGCAAATAATGGCCCAAAATGTCTGGGTTTTGGCCATTTTCAGGCCATTTTCTGGGCTGTTTTTCATGCCAAAAACAGCCCAAAATACAGCCTGAAAAGGCCCCAAAACGGCCCCAAAAATGTTCTTTGGCTATTTTTCAGGCCATTTTCTGGCACTCCGGTGCACGCAAAGACCAGCTGGCCAGCACACCAGAAACTGGAGGAGCAGCTGGAGATGGTGCGCATGCCCATTTAGAGGGCTCTGCGTGCCACCTCTGGCACAGATGCCATAGGTTCACCATCACTGTTCTATGGCATACACAGCTCTCCTAAAATTCTACCCAGTAAACTTATTCAGAGATAGAATACTAGCCCGAAGCCTAAAACTTGGTAGCCTAAAACATGACTTTCCGCGCTAGTAATCCTTAACCACTCTACTACACTGCCTCTCTTAGCAACAGAAAGTACAATCTATCGCTTGCAGTGCATATTCTAGATCTGGCCGATCTGCATTCTCACACTCAGAATGTCTGAAACGTCTCTCATCTGCATTTGGTGTGCCAGCCCATTAGAGATATATAAACAGTATAAACATGGTGAAATACTTACTTAATCTTCTCATATTTTCTGTTAGCCTGAAAGTAAAGAATAAACATTCAGAGAAGCCACTTTGAAAATTAATGCATTTCTGTTTGCTATTAGTACATCTAACGCAGACTTGATTCTAAAATGATATGCATATGTCTTTAAATATAAGATAGAAAATCTTTGCAAGTTCAAAGTTAGGTTAAAAGTATGGATTGGCACATAGTTGTTGATTACAGAAACTCAAAGACACACACTTGCACACACACACACACACACACCCCTACACAAATGAGAGAGAACAAAGAAAAATACATTTGACAAAAAATAGTAGTTTCAAAATTCCATTCCATTATAAATCAAATATAAAAGTAACAGTTAAGAACTATATGATATAGAATATAAACCAATATCAAATTATGATAGAATTATGAAGCCTTTAATGAGCACTATGCTGGTTGTTACCTAGTACATTGATCAAAGGAATTTTTACGTTTATTGCCTTTATATAAGAAAATAGCCTTCCAATATAATTTACCGTCTTGCACTGAGCGGCTCTTCAGTTTCCACTGTGTTTTCTTCTGGCTGAAATCTAAAGTCTTCAATATATTCTCCAAATTTATCATAAATCCACTTCTGAACTCTTGAACACACCATGTGGCTGCGTTTATCTAATAATCAAAAACGCATCGCATTTTTAAGTGATTTCTAAAACAATCAGTTCAAAATTACTTACAGAAGTAATTATTCTGAAGCACAACCAAAAATCCTTAAAATAGCAATTAATATTAATTTATTACAAGTTATAATATAATATAATATATTATAAGTCATAATAGTAATTTATTAATTAGTGGACAATTAATATTAACAGAATCTATTGCCCTACAACATTCAGGAAACTAAACTTGTTCATTGACAAAAGGGCTTGCCAGGAATTCTCATACTTGTATCCAGTTCCATCCATGACTCAATGCACTGAATCCCCAGGTGTCAGAATCCCAATGAAGGTCTCCCCATTTCCAGTAAGAACTCAGAGTCCAAAGGCAATCCAAGTCAAACTTTTATTGAGAGACCTCATGTTGGCATGATGCTCGCAATCCCAAGACTGAATCATAACTTTCGATTCCCCACAGAAGAAAATCACATCCACCCCCCTTTGTCCATGTCATAAATCATCCCGTCCAATTCTGATACACTACTTGGCGCCAATTCCATCCATGTTCAGTTACAGCCTTCCCCCTGGCCTGACCTTGACTTCTTACAACTATTTACTGACGGTTATAACTAACTGAATAATAGAACCCTGACATTGTGCCCCTGCTAGAACATGGCAGTTTAGAAGCAAAAAGAATATAAAAATGTACACAAACTTGGCTTCTAAAACTGACACCAGGACCCAAAAGGTTTGGGACTGATGCTCTAAAGAGAGAAAAGTTTACATAAAAGATCATGACAGTAACAACAGTTTCAGTTGTAGCTCATATAAGTAATTAGGTGTTACAAGTGAGAATTTAATAAAATACTAAATAAAACAGCTTTGCAGAAGAGCTCATATGCATGAATGAGAACTCCCATAAATATTATTTCAAGTCCTCTGTTTCAAGAAATATTGCATTCATTCATCCATTCACAAAGCAACCAATTATGAATTTAACTGTGTCTCAAAATTTATATTGATTCATGTATTTTGCAAGGAGAACTTGTTAGGTTAAAACCACTGTAAACTATGTATTATGATTTTATTCTTGTAATATGTTTGTTTTGAGGCAACAAAGAACACCATCTCCTCCATAATGTAATCCCCATCTTCAGATAAGGTAACAACCCTTGATGAATTTCAACAAAGAAAGGTCTGCCTTATTTATAGAATTCTTGGGGAATAGGCCCTATCCGCATGGTAGATTTTGGTAAAGCTTGATTGAGATAAATCAGTGTAAATCACATTTTCTCTGCTTTTCTTTTGCAGCGGGAAGGCCTTTACAATTGTCAATCTGATAATTTCCAGATGTGACAGAAGTCACATCCCATCATCCTCAAACATTTAATCAGGATCATTGTGAGTCCATAATTTTCTGTAGTATACCTTTAATGAGTATCGCCAAGAAGAATATGAGGGAACGCACAGACTTTTACACTAGAAAAAAAAAATTGTTTCTCTCTTTCCCATGTTGTGTTTGGAATAATTCTTTCTTCCTCCATCAAAGAATATCCTTTTAGCCCACCCCAGGGGTCTGCAAACTTAAACACTCAAAGAGCCATTTGGACCCATTTCCCACAGAAAAGAAAACACTGGGAGCCA
>JANHFR010006768.1:15415-26146 GCA_032468015.1 Mimophis mahfalensis | reverse complement strand
CCCCCAGAAAGGCTCTCCAGGGGGTCTTTGCCCTCTAAAAATCCTGCCAAAGTGTTGACCCCTAGGATTTCCCTCATGCCTGGCTTAAGCTCTTTCCTTAAGGATGCCACAAGGAGCGCCAGAGAACAGTGTCAGGCTGTGCCTAGGCCGGGGTGAGGTGAGGCCTTTCGAAACCTTAGGGAGGCAGCTGGCTACAAAACATTCATATACATGAGGTGAGGGCTGAGCAGGGAAGGAGGAGGTCTAGGCCAGGATGATACATGAGATCACCTGTATTTTTCACAACTTTGAAATGCAGTTGTTCATCCAAATGTAGAAAGTTAGCACCCACCCCTCCTAGTAGAATGAAATATTTTGAGAAATATTTTTTAAAAGGCAGAATATTATATTTCCCTAAAAGAGAAAAATGCTCTTGGAAAGCAGCCCCCACCTTTGTTAATTGCCCCAGCAGGACTGGGCCAGCCTATCTACAAGAAAAAAGACCGTCATCTCCAGGGTGATGGGATTAAGACATGACTCTCCAGGACATAACAGGATTATCTATCAGCAGAGCTCACCACATGGCCCAATCACCTTGGGACATTTCATCACCCTCCAGGTTTCAACCAAACTTGATTCAGGCAAACATGACCCCACATGTCCCCATGGGAGTCTGAGTACAGCCAATAGAATATATTTATTGCACAGGGATAGAAAGCTCAAGGGCAAGGCCCAAAAGAGGGTATAAATAACCCTTCACTCCATGTGGTCAGCTGCCCAGGGCCTCAAACCCATGTGGTCCTGTTCATCAATTAACCATCTTTCCAATCAGCCTCCATGTTTCCAGTGTCTTTCTCATCATTTGGAACTGAACCAGATGGATATATTTCTTCCAACAATTTGGCATCCCAGATGGGACTCCAAGCTAACCTGACCAATGGACCTGGCCCAGGTAAGCCTCCCTTGCCAGCACGGACCCACTGAATCTGTGGCTGAGTTTTCCCAGACCGTGGCCAATTGGAACAAGGATTTTAAAGGGGTTTTGAGTGTTGAGCTCAAAGGCAGCTTGGAAAGAAGACAAGTACCTCTAAATTTTATCTTTTAAAGCCCAGAAAAGAGAGGGAAATGTGTATATGCCTGTGTGTGTGAATGAGAGGATTCTTCTCCCTGCTTGGAACTGAACCAGATGGATAATTCTTCCAACACAAGAGTAGAATGCGGGTAGAACATCAAATTTTGACTTGAGCAGAAAGCGCTTATATTTGAGCGTTGACAGTACAGCAAACAGTACAACTGCAAATTAATTTGACCACATAGATATAGCAGCATTTGTCTCTTTGTACTCTAGTTGTCGTCTATAGAAGCCTTTCTAAGTGAGGACATCATCATGTCCCTAATACCTTTTCTGGGGTTTTCTTCTAAATCCGTTTTTATAGCACCAAATTCTGCCAACTTCCATTCAAGATCTGAAAGAACAAAGCCTATTCAGAGAAATGGAAACAAAAACTATGGAAATACTAATGTGCATAAATTTTTATCACTGGTTACACACACATTTGTGCAGAGGTATCATTTCTCCCATCTGGTGGAACCTAGCATGGAATGCATAAGGTGGTCAGGTGGGACTGAACCTTATGTTTCTTAGATTTATTATCAGAGGTGGTATTCAGCCGGTTCCGACAGGTTCCGGAGAACCGGTAGTGATAATTTTGACTGGTTCAGAGAACGGCAAATACCACCTCTGACTGTTACCCAGCCAGCTTTCATGCACAAGGGAGGCCTCAAATTTGCACTCTCCTGGTTCAGCACCTTAGCCACTATAGGTAGGCCTCAACTTACCACAGTTTGTTCAGTGACCATTCGAAGTTACAATGGCACTGAGAAAAGGGATTCATGACCATTTTTCACACGACTGTTGCAGCATCCCCATGGACACACGACCAAAATTCAGATACTCAGCAACTGACTTATATTTATGTCGGGGTCATGTGATCCTCTTTTGCAAAATTCTGACAAGCAAAGTCAATGGGGAAGCCAGATTCACTTAACAACTGGGTTACTAATTTAATAATTGTAGGGATTCACTTAACAACCATTGCAAACAAAGTTGTTAAATGGCACAAGATTTGCTTAATGAAGGTCTCACTTAACAACAGAAATTGTGGTCATAAGTCAAGGACTACTTGTAAGGTTCTCACTGCTTGTATTCCACCATTCCTCCAGGAATTCTAAGCAACTTAAATGGAGATTTCTCTTCTCATTTATCCCCATAACAGCAAACCTGTTTGGTAAGTGAAACTGACAGAGAGATTGGCTGACCCCAAATTACTCAGTGAGCTTCTGTGACTATGAGTGAACTTGAATCCAGGTTTCAGTTTAACCGCTACATCACATTGACTCTCTGTATATAATCCTCTGATTCACTGTTTTATTTAAATGCTAGCTGATAACCTGGCTTTGCCCGAGTATTTTTGGCCTCCTGTGACATGCTGCAAGCAGGGAATGCTGCAGTCTACAATTCCCAGCCTTCTTTGCCTGATTTGCATGGCTTGCCTCTATTGGCTGGAGAGTCTCCAATTTGCATGCTTTGCCTGTATTAGCCTGCAGAGGCCTCTGCACATGTGCAGTACAGTGCAGCTGGGGATCAGCATTTTGGCAGCTTTTTTAGGGGGCAAAGAACCCCCAAAGGCATTTATGACCCACCCACCCCCGCCCAGTGTTTGAAGTATGTGTCTGGCAAGTATGGGCCAGATGGGTGGAGCCATGGAAGAGCCTATCCACAAAGCCATACTTCTGTTTTATAGATATAGAGATAGAGATAGAGATAGAGATAGAGATAGAGATAGAGATAGAGATAGAGATAGAGATATTACCTTCTACCGTAAGTGCTGTTCCACCAAACTCCACAACTCCAATTAACTTGCCTTCAATTTTACCATCCTTATAGACAAATATTGTAGGCAAGCAATTATCGTGATAATTTTCAATACAGCTCTTGGCAATGGCTTTCACAAACTTAGTTTCTGGAAATTTTTTGGCCAGTAGGCTGAGGTGTCTGTTAACCAACGCACACACTGGAATACTAAAGGAGGAAAAGTATTTATTAATCTCCAACAGAAATATATAATAATCGTCTTCGTTATGGTGAAACTGCAGTTTGATTACCAGAAACTCTGCCAATTGCTTGAAAATCCACATATGAGGTTTAGAAACATGTCAGTCTTTTTCAGATGTCCTTTCACCTTTTAGCACTTATATACTGCTTCATAGTGCTTTATAGCCCTCCTGTGTCTAAGCAGTTTACAGAGGCAGCCTCTTACCCCCAACAATCTGGGTCCTCCTTTTACCAACCTCAGAAGGATGGAAGGCTGAGTCGACCTTGAGCTGGTGAGAATCGAACTGCTGACTGTGGGCAGAGTTAGCCTTCAATACTGCATTTTAACCACTGCTCCACCACAACTCTTAACAGTTACACTACATTTCATTTAAAATGGATTGTGTTGCATTAGGCTGGGATTTTAGTGAGCTGTGATATGGCATGCAGTGCTTTAATCTCATACAAGACAAAGCTCATCACGTTTGATTATTTCAGAATGATATCCAGACTCACAAGCAGGATCTGCTGCAAATTGCCCTACATTTGTGTTTAAACACCCTTATGGGATAGATACATCCTTAGCTATGTGTGATTTATGTATTTTTGTGTCAGTTACAACAATCCTGATACTTTTGTGTGTGTGTGTATGTGCGCACGCATATGTGCCCGTGTCATGTATGAACTAATATTAAGAGAAGTTTGGTTCAAACTTCTGGCAGCCAAAACGGGGTGCCAATCAGCAATTTTCGACTCTGCCACTTCTCGGCTGTTTTGTAGCCCAAATGGAACACGTGTGTAGCACGTGTGTGGCATGCATGTTTCTATGTGGCTATGTGTGTGTTCTGTTTGGGCTAGAAAACAGATCAGATGCGGTAGAGCAAAAAAATTAGCTCAGGTATGCCAATCAGCTGTTTTTCGGCTCTGGCATGTCTCAGCTGATTTCTAGCCCAAACTCAACATGCCTGCAGCATGTGTGTGGCATGCACATGTGCGAAACAAAATGCATGCACAAAGTGAATCAATTGTTAGACCAGTGGAAACTCATCCCTGTGTACTTACAGTATAAATGTTCTAACACACATGCTCACTCCTCTCTTACCTTGCGTTATATAGATGGATGACAACCCACACATCCTTTGGCGCATTTGTGACTTCCTTCACATATTGATCCCCAGAAATTTCATTCAGTTCTCCAAACTTTTGTCTCTTTTGTAGAGCTTTTAATTCTGCCAAACGTTGTTTCCTAATTTAAGGGAAACATTTCATATCATAACCATTAGCAAAATTGGGAAGTGAATCCGTGAAAATATAAGGGTAAGGCATTTTGTTATTGTATCAATAACAAAAACCAGATGTAAAATATATAAGAATTGTATGTATTTGCATTCTAAAATGAAAATGAAAGTAATACACCTTAAATCTGGGCTGCAGCCAAGTTGTAAGCCCAGAACCCTATAGAATTTATTTCAGTTTTGACGTATGCATAATTATGTGAGAGAAAAATTTCCAGCCGCTTGGCTTTTCTTATTAGAGGGATTATACTAAGGAAAAATAAAACTTCCCCTGAGTAACATCATCGAAGTTTAGAAAACTCGAAAGATGTGATGCAAGCAGTATAGAAAGAGGACGTACTCAGGTTAAGAGTACTCTCGAGAACAGTAGGTACTCAGTAAATTTGAACAAAGAGATACAGTGGTCCCTCGACATACGAACAACCCGACACACGAAGATTTCGACTTCTGAATGGGGAAACGGCCGGTACTGTTAGCTGCGGCTTCCCTGACTTCCGAATGACGGCCGCGGTTTCCTCAACTTACGACCCGGTCCCAAACCGCTGGTAAAGTTCTTTTTTAAAAAAATTTTTGTACAAACCTAATTATGCTGTGCACTTTGCATGCCTTTAAAGTGCACCTCATAAAGAGGTTTCCACAAAAAACTGGGAGCCTGGGTCTTTTTCCCAGGCTCTGGAACAAATTAATCCATTCCCTTTCAATGGAAAGCCGCTTTTTCGACTTCCAAATTTTTAGGCTTCCGAAAATGCATTCGGAACAGATTAAATTCATAGGTCGAGCGACCACTGTACATTATTTAGATGGGGATTCAGTGAAAATGGATTTTTCAATTAGGAGCTGTAGATGGCGCCAGTTGCTTGATTATTTGTTAACCCAAGAACTAACCTTCCTTGTATTTAAAGGTATTTCTAACATGTAAAAGTTGAGTTGATAATGATGGCGATAATTTGTTTATCGATAGAGGAAATATCTATTTCTCCACACTGGTTTCTTTGCATCTGTTCCTTAGAGTTTGACATACCTGTACATTTCAACTGCTTTTAAATCTTCCTCATCAAAATCGTCTTCTGCCTCCTTCAATTGCTTCAGGTTCATTTTTTCATAAGGCTTCACTAGAAAAAAGAAATGGAAAGAAACAGTGATTTCAATCTAATCAAAGGCTAGGAGAAAACACCCCAGTTTAAATATTTCTGGGAAAGAAGTGGATAACAAATCAAAATCTCTTTTATTCCCCTTGAGATTCAAATAGAAAATTGGATAAAGTCATGCCAAGGACCTCTTTTAAAATTTCATTTTCAGAAGCAACTTATGAAATGCCCTCTGGGGGCGAAATTACTATTTTTACAGCTTTGAATCTGAGTTCTCTTCTGTGAACTGTGGAGATGCTAGTCATTTCAATGAAGTCCTGAGGTAAAACGGCTCATGGTTGAAAGGCTGAATGATGGAGGAAAGTTGGGTTATGCCTGAAAAAGCTTCAGATTCAAATGTTCTCCATTTCAAAGATTGCCTTTCCTACTGGGGACATTGCTTTTCCTTTACCTATTTGCGGGTTCTCAGAACTAGGCAGACGTTAGCAAGAGGTTTGCCCCAACCCCTGCGAACCCCCAGCAGCCCACCCCTGGTAATTTCCCTCATGTGGGCTTCCAAGTTCCTTATTCTAAAAGTAAAGACTGAAATCCAGGAAGGGAACGGAAGTGAAACTGAAACCTCTAGGCGCCAAAACAAAATTCTCAGTGGGACACTTTAAGGTGCAAAACTCAGACGTTGAGATATCAGGCTGAGTCAAAGGGTGGGCTGGGAAGCATACGGTACCTGGATTGCAAAAACTAGATAGCCACTAGGTGATAGTAAAGAAGTGGAATGGTCTCTTTGCTGCCAACTAGTGGCTATGCAGATTTGTGCAGTCCGGCAATGGTTTACTGTATTCTCTTTCTCCTAGTTGCTACACAAGCAAGTTGATTGGAAAGAAAAGGGGGGGGGGGAAATGTTGCAGATATTAAAATATTTTGGGAGTTCAGATATGGAAGCCTTGCCTACAGCGCTTGTGTTGGTGAAAAGACATGTGGTAGGGAACAGGTGGGAGCAGGTGGGAGCGCCAAGGTAGCAGCTCCCCCTTGCTTTTTGAAGAGCGTCTGCATTATCTACACACCATATTAAAATGCCTAATTTGCTACAGAGATGAGAGGAAATTAATTTTAATAACTAATGAAAGCCCTTACCTTCTGCTTCCTTTTGTAAACGTAAAACCATTTCTTCAATTTCATCTTTAACCTCTTCCTTTGGAGGCAGAATCCCAAAATCTCTTAATACGTCATTCCATTCGGTATCTTCATTTGGATCCTTTGTGAAGAGAAGTCCCAGATATCTCTAAGTTACAGCATGTAATCATCTCACTTGGAATCTACTTGGACAACAGAAGGTTTTTTTAATCTCTTCCTCTTCATCAGAACCCCTTCAGAGATCCAAGGTCCATAACTCAGAAGGCCAGAAATTAATTGCCTCGTTATTTTTAAACTGACAAGCTTTGCCTTCCCTTCTCCTTTTACTTCCTTTTCCTAGAGATTCTCTAGAGAATTTTAAGGTGAAAGAAATTAACCTTCCGTCCAAATTTAACTGCCAAACAGGAGGCCCAGTGGCTCAGTGGTAGTCTCCAGTCCGGTGGTTCGAGCCCTAGCACCGCATGCCAGGATGAGCTTCTGTCACTCACCTCGGCTTCTGTCCATCTAATATAAGGTGACCAGACTTCGCCGGGATGCCGGCAGGAGGGTGAGCAGGGGGGATGGGACGGCAAAGCATGGTGGGCGGGGCAGCCCACCACGGCATGCAGTGGCCGCACAACGACAGTGGCGGCATGGGGGCAGGACATTTTAAAAAGGAGGCGGGACACGGTACAAATTAGTAAAAAGCGTGACCGCCCCGCCAAAAGCGGGACGTCTGGTCACCTTAATCTAATAGTTTGAAAACATGTCCTATACAACTAGATAGATAGGTACCACTTAGCGGGGAGATGAGCTGGTTGCTCTGTGTGGGTGGTCAGATTCCTGATGGCTCTGAACCTTCCCGGTTGTGAGGCCTGTTTATGAGGCTTCTCCAGGAAGGGAGGGGGCCTTGGGAAGAGCCACTCATCTTTCTCTAGGGTTGAAGTCAGTTCACCTCCCTGTGGCGCACCTTGGGAAGCACACAAGCATTTCCTATAACAGGGCAGGTACCTTGGCAGACCAAACTACTACTCTGCAATAGCATCGTGGTCTCCTGCCTACTGTAACAATGTCACACTCTTAATAATAACTGCTGAACAACCTTTCCTATCAAAGATGACAACAGGAATAGTGACAGCAAAACTGAATTTTTGCTACCCAGATAAGAGGTGATGAGAGATGAAAAGCAGTGTTTTGTCCCAGTTCTTCAGTTTTGTTGTTGTTGTTGTTGATGATGATGATTTAGACCCTTTCAAGCTTCTCTCCTGCAGAAATGGACTATCTCCACTGATTTATACTTCTAAATTTGATATGAAATCTATTTAGAAACTTCAGTTGGCTGATCAATACCGGGATCATTCTGGCTAAATTATATGTACTTAGATATTGATTACATACATTTTCCAGATGACTTTCAAGGAGTTGTTCTTAACTTTAAGCAGGAGTAGACAGTATGGTGTCCATGGCCACTGATGTTCTAGTAAGCATCGCTGATGGTGACTTCTAAACCAGGGGAGTCAAACTCAATTGTGTACACACGATATTTGTCTTTAATGGATCTCTGGATTTAGGCAACGTATAGTAGGCCTGTTATAATTCAATATGCTTTATGAACCCTAATAATGTTTGCTTTCATATTGTGTTTCTAGAACTACTGCAAATTTTGCTCCCCATCACTGGATGCATTTACCCTTGCTCAGTCCAATTTTAAATTACAACTGATAGACTTTGCTGTTTAATAATCTTACTCTTTTTTCCCAGACAGTAATATTTCAGTATGGTTTCTTTTCCCCAAACAACATCTAACAATCCTTTTGTAGCAATTTCCAATGAGCTTAACCTGGGACAAAGCAAGCAATTGAGTAGGACAAACCCTACTCTATTTGCGTTGTGAAGTCTGGAAATAAAACATTTCTCCATTTTAATTTCAGTTAACCGCTGCCTGGAGATAAAAGTGAATATATCTGGTGATGTAGTAAACATACTATATTGCTCTAGCTCTGACCTGCATGATGCTTAGGAACTGACAAGGTGATACCTTGACACCAAGCTCAGCTGCCACCAGCTTACATCTTCTTGGGTTTTCAACTGCATAGCCAACCAACCAACTGCTTCAGAATGTGGGAGGAGCCAGTAGAAGGTCCATAGCAGTGGATTCCTGCATTGGGCATGACCTTCAATGTCCACTGCAACCTTTCCAGGTTGCCTCCAGCAGTTGCGAACACAGGAGGCTTTTGTGAAGATTGACAGCTACTTGTCTGAAATGATATAGGGGTTCCTGCCTGAGCAGGGGGTTGGACCTCCCAGGTCTGTTTCCAACTCTGTGATTTTGTTCTGTTTGTTCTATGGATTCTGAAAGACCTTTTACCATAGATAGATAGATATAAAGAGTCTACGTAATGGATAGGCATAGATATAGCAACAAAAGAAATGGGTAATAATAGATAGTTTACGAATTCAGCACACTAATATTCTAGTCTCTATCAGTTTCTTCTCTGCAAGTGGTAGAAGTAATCCATAGGGAAAGTCAGTAGTAAGAGAGGCACAAAAACACATGAACAAAGGCACTTTATTGTAGCATCATGGATTCCACTCTTATGTCCTTCCATTGACATCAACCTATTAGGCTAATCTGATGGAGATTACAAGCACAAATTGAGTGGCACAGGAGGACAAAAGGCTTGGGATTTGCTCAAAGGATCAACAAATACAGCTACTGAATACTGTTTGTTATATTTCTCAAAGGTAACATTTAGTCATAGTTCATGGTTCTACTTTTTGTAGTTTTACAATGCTATAAAGCCTCAGTGTGGACACTGCACACGATTCCTTGCTCGTGATAGGTCTTGAAAGGGAGCCCTAGATTGGAGGTCACATTTTGCACAGAATATGCAGGCATGCTTTGGACAAAACTAGACTTTGTGTTTTGACCAAAACATGCCAGAAATGATCTGTACCTTGAAGAAAGGAATGCTAAATGTGGCATAAGTAGCTGGCAACGTTGTGTACATATTTTCTGCCCTATAACAAAGCATTACGTGAAAGCCTTGTCAGCGGAAGATCTAACCACTGTTCCCTCCCCACCATCTCAATGGAGATTTATGATCTAAAAGATCAGAGGAGATGGATCTTGAGTTTTCTCCAGCACAGACATGATAAATGAAACACGAGTTAACAGGCTAATTAAGTTTATTGAAATAAAAATAAAATCTAACTGACTACATTTCTAAATAATAAAGCACAGTCCTTACTGGACACTGCTCACAGGAGGAAAGACAAAGAAAGAAGAACAAAGTGAAAGTAAAGGTCTATGCAGACTCAGAAAACTACCTACGCTTAAAGGAATTCAGAACTAACCCAAACATAGCTTGATCACGTGTATAAAACCATAGTAACAAGGTCTACTGCAGAAAACAGAAAGTGCACTATAATATTGGCAATGTTTACAATTTTTTAAAATCCCATTTATATGCCGCCCTTCTCTGGAGACTCAGGGTGGCTTACAATCTGTTTAAGCATGAATCTGTAAGCCCATTTAATGCTGACCACATCAAGTGCAAAAATGAGAATGTGAGAGGAAGCCATGGTCAAGAGCAGTGTTTCTCAACCTTGGCAACTTGAAGATCTGTGGGCTTCAACTCTTCAATTCTGGGATTTGAGTTGAAATCCGCACATTTTCAAGTGAGAAGAACTAATGGCAGGTGGACTAAAAAGCAGTTGTAGAATGGATTCCACTGGATCAGAAGCATCCAAAAAAAAGGCCTAGCACAAGATGGATTGAAGTATTGAAGGCCCAACTGGTAAAGGGAAGCTCAAAATTGTATTGGTTGGAAACTGTAGAAGTGGATAGACAATGGCCAGGATGATGGTGATGATGATGATGATGATGATGATGATGATGATGATGATGATGACACGAGTTCTAAATGGGGGGCATTTTTAGTAGTATCAAGAGTGGATCTTGGGAAAAAAGGATATGGAATGAGAAAAGTATGATAGAAATGGAAATGAAAAAGATGTCATATAAGAATATTAGAACTTCTTCCAACAGAATGAGGTAAACTGAGGACCCAAAATTGTTGGGGGCGATAAGCTGACTTTGTAAAAATGCCGCTAATAAGCAGGCATATACAAGGAATGAAGGCTATTGCTAAGCACACTGAGT